>JAJFDJ010000040.1:0-247131 GCA_028637755.1 Xylariaceae sp. X170 | reverse complement strand
GTGCAGTCCGTTACTAGACTATCGTCACGCCTCGTTTTACAGGTTAGGTCTTTAGTTATATACGACCCGCGTCACACCTACTTTCGAGTCCGATTCTCACCGCAATGGCGTCTGATGCTAATTCTTGGCTTATAGAGGAATTCGGTGGCAATTCGATACCCAACATGAATATTCTTAGCGACGTCGACGATTCTACGCGATTTATCGACCCCGAGGCTGGATTCAGACCTGAGAGCGATAAAATAGGCCCCGACCCATCGATCGAGCCTATCTCCTCCCCTGCGTCCCAGTTCACGCCCCCCACGCCACGAAGCAGTGGCCGGGTGCCATCCACGAAGCAAAAACGGCCGACAACGTTGCGCGAGCGATTGGCGGTCCCAAAACATAGGATAACGCTGTCGTTGGAGATGCGCGACGCATTAATGAACTGTCTGGTGGCCTGCAAGCGCGATGGCTCAATGGCTGTCGACAGACCTGCTGAGCTCAAGGCAGTGTGGTCTCGAGTCTGCGCGCAAATGCAGGAGCTGTATCCTGATTACGCCTGGACAGACTCCAAGATCCTTACAGAGTACAGAGTCTGTAGAAAGAGATGGCGCCAATGGCTCACCATGACACGATCGGGTACCGGTCCAGACTCGGAGGGTATAATGCAGGCCCCTGATTCATTGTGGGAGTGGTTTCTACAGAAGGTTCCTGACGGGAAATGGATGCGCACTGAGTCAATAGGGATGGCGGACCTGTACCAGGAGGTCTTTGACAAGGAGACTGCAATTGGCAGATACGTTTTTGAAGCTGGTGACGACGAGGATATTCCCGAGATTATTGAAGAAAATGATCTGCCTGCAACACCACGGCTTAGTAGGGGACAAAAGCGGCATTTGGATCCAGATCTTAACAACAACTTGTCGGAGCCCTCATCAGATAGGGATGACAGTCAGACACCTACTGTTCACTCCTTACACACTGCCAAAAGATCACGACGTCTTCCAAATGAAGTCGACGCAGTAAACAATGCAGTGGACCGTCTGGCTTCATCTTTGACGTCCACAAAGCCTACAGGGACGAACAAATTGACGGCTGCAATGAACGTGGTTAAAAATCAATTGCAGAGTCATCTGTCAGTACAGGAGAGGATTAGGGTGTTCAGATTGTTAGCAGCAGACCCTCTGAACTCTGTCGTTCTTCTGGGGCTAGACACAGATGAGGAAAGATTGTTGTTTATTCAGGAGTTGTTAGCTTCTCGGTGATTCATTCAATCTACCGTCTGTATGAATGCCAGGACTGTACTGCAATCATATGCTGTATCTCCGCCGTGCTTTTTTCATGCAACCGTCTCATACAATGTCGTCGCGCTTCCTTCATACATGCTCGTTCCTCATCAGTGAGGGCATTTTCAACCTCGTCGTCGTCAATTGGCACACCTCTGCGTAAAACAAAGTTGTGCAGTCCACAAACTGCATATACAAGCCGTATTTGTGTTCGTAGGCCATATTCAGCAGCGGAGCATCGTACAATCTTCCACTTTCGTTTCATGACTCCAAAAACCTGTTCCACAATAACCCTTAACCGTGAATGACGGAGGTTGTACAATTCTTTAGCTGTTTGTGGCCGACGTTCTCCTGCAGCCCATTCTTGCAGATGATAGCGTACGTTTGGATATGGTGTCAATATCCCAGCTGTCTTTTCTCCAAAACCAGCATCTGCCAGATAAAACCTGTCAGGTGGAATGTTAAACTGTGCTGCTAGTGCAAAGTCCTTCAAACGGGCATCATGCATGCTCCCTTCTGCTCCAGCTAGCACATAACTGAACTGTCCATCCAAACGCACAGCAGCAAATATGTTTTGTGATATCCACCCTTTACGGTTCCTCCATATTTTTTGATGCTTGACAGGGATGTGGGCATAGATGTGTGTGCCATCTATAGCCCCAATGCAGCCACGGAAAGGGTGAAGCTTTGCATCTAGTACAACTTCCTTTGCCACATAACTATGATGAGGAAGCTGTACAAACGTCTTGTAAAGCTTCACCATAAGTGGTAGCATTGTTTTGAATATCTGCGATACCGTGCTTTGGGAACAAGCAAACCGGTCTGCCGCAGCTCTTTGTGTTGCATTGTGAGCTAAGATATAAAGAAATATCATAACTTTCTGCTCGGTTGTCTGATATTTTGTCGCCGATAGCCCTGCTTGTTCTAGCCATCGTACCAATCGTTTAAACGTTATCTTGTCCATTCGAAGTATATCGTAAAAATCTCGATCCGATTTGCTTAATATAGCCTGGCTAACAAGTAAAGCATTCGTATGTCCGCCGGGGTGTATGATGTTACGTTGGGCGGCAGGTAGAAACCTATTATCTCGAACACGGCAGAATTGTTTGTTGGTGGCTTGTAGTAGGCGTATGGCCGCCAGCGTGGCCCCGCAGAATGCAGCGCGCTTTTTTACGTCGTTTTCGAATGCCATGGGGCTAGATAGCTTCGTTATTTCGTGGCGGCGTTGTCGAAGATGTCAACGTCGGCGTAAGAATTATCGCATTCATGGACGGTAGTCACGTGATGTCATTCCTGCACATGGCAGATAACCCTACTATTTGTACGCTGATCTGCCATGTGTTTAGCACGATTATCGGAACCTATTTTGGGATAGTGTCACCTAAATCAGGGAAAGTTCGAACGTATTTAGCGTGGTACATTGTAATATCTGCATAACTTCTCGAGTCGCCATTTTGAGCCTAGTCGGCCGAAAAAAACGCTCACTCCGGAGGTGTGTTCCTATTGAATACATGGCAGAAGGAGATTCTGGCACTAATTTCATGGCAGTAATCGCCTGCCGATCAGGCCCTTTATCTCTCACAACTTCTGAATATACCATTAGAAAGAGCAGATTCTGCTCTATCCGATGACATAAAAATATCTTAGTCCCACAGTTTCCCGCACGTGAAATCTTAGTTTGAAGTTACGACGATTCTTTCCGACAATTATGGACCTACAGTATGCACAGATGCTTCCACACGTTATCGGGTGCTGTACGAAGTAGGCACGGAATAAACGCGTCGATTTTCTACGCATCACGTCTCAGCCCGTTTTCATTCCTTACATGGCACCCGTGGAATCGAAGTTCCTGACTTCTACGGAACGATGACCTTCTCCAATCGACTGAACCAAGTACAAAGTAGACACATGATTCTGAATATATCTGATTGGACCAATATCATTGGCTTAGATTCCATCTTTTGAGTCGTTCTGCCTGCTACTTATTGAAGACCTTGACGTCCTTCGTCCCCGAGAGGTCGTGCCATGACCTGAAGATGTTCTGGGGGTCATACTTCGACTTCAACTGGACCAGACGCTCGTAGTTGGCACCGAATAGTCTACGCGGGCGTGACTCTACGTCTACAGGGGTGACAATCCAGTTAGTATGTGTGTTTTCTTTCCACAGTGGAGGTGTCTTAAATACTCACAGCTGTAGTTTGCGTAAATGTCGAAGTTGGCCTCGGCACCACCACCCTGTTCCTTCAACAACTGTGACATGGAACGCGAATATCCAAGGCAAGCCTCATCTTGTTCCTTCGTGAGCCATCTAGTGAGAATGGCGACATTCATCTTGGGGGTGCGCATGGCAGTGGCAGTAGCAGTCAATGGGACCTCGCAGATCTTCTTCTGGCTGAAGAGCTCGTACAGCAATGCTGACTGGTTGGTGCCTTCATTGTTGTTGATGAATTCGAGCCACTTGTCAAATGATTCTCGGAAGAGGCTTGCTTTCATCGGCATCTGCACAGCGCCACCATTCATCGAGCGCCGGATCCCGTGTTCGTTCCCTTGATCGTTCAGAAGTGTGTTCACTTGGCAGTATGGCATCTCGCGCACCGTGTTCACGATCGGCCCCAAAGCAAGCAGTTTGGCAAAGTGTGCGTCGAATGCCGACTGATTTCCATCGTAGAAGGTGACCGCAAAACATACCGGTGCATTGTGAGGCGGCGGGGCCATAAATCCAAACATCATTCCACTGCTCTCGTCAAGTAACTTTTCGCAGAACTCATTGGCAAAGTCGACCAACGCGTCCATGTGCTTCGTTTCGAACATGAGGAGACCAGCAGTGACAGGGTTCGGCTGGGCATATGCCTGGAAACAGAATTCGGTGGCTACGCCAAACGCTTGTCCAGCTCCACGGATTGCCCAGAATAACTGCGGGTTCTCGTCCTTCGATACCTTGACGATGTCACCATTGGCAAGAACCATGGTCACATAGAGTAGATTGTCGATGGTGAGACCATATTTACCACTGAGATACCCATAGCCACCTCCGAGCGTCAAACCACCCTATCGCATATAATCATCAGCTGCGACATCATGGATGGGAGGCGTATCAGGCGATATCATCTGACTTACCACGCCGGTATGGTTGACTGTACCGCCGACAGCAGCTAGTCCGTGTTCCGCACCGGCCAAGTCAACATCCTCCCAAATACACCCGCCCTCGCATAGGATAGTGCGATCCTGTTCGTTAACGACCACATTGCGCATCTTGGACAAATCTACCACGAGACCTTCTTCGATAGAGGAGCTACCACTAGTAGCGTGGCCGCCTCCTCTGACGGCAACGGGGACGTTGGCATTGACAGCCCATTTGATGGTGGTGGAAATGTCCTGTGCTGTCTTCACAAGCGCAACTGCGGCCTAAAGATGACAAGTTGGCTTTCCTTCATCTACACACGGAACGAGACGGGCTTCTTGGACAGATGCGTACCGATCTCCTCTCTGCCAGAGTACTCCAGCGACACAAGCTTTCCTCGAACCCATCGTCCCCCGGGAGCAGCAAGCTCGATTCTACGAGACTGTTCCTTAGACTGATATAATCGGGCGCCGACATGATGCTGGAGTATCTGGTGCTGGACAAAAAAACAGTTACCGTCTCATGTGAACTTCAAATTGAAGCATAAACATGAGTGTGAGGTCTCGGGCTGATTCTTAGCGTAAGCGTGGAATCAAACCTGGAAACATCAATGCTGTCACACATCAAAACCCCCACAGATCAGTGATTGAGGTCCTTGATTAATTCGGATCTGCCGTGTCCTGGTAACCTGACCGGGATTGCCAATCAAGTCGAGTCAGTCGGCCGGCAGTCTGCTTCAGATGACGTCGACCCAACAATAGCGGCGCATAAAATCTCACTGCTTGATACTTCTGTTCATGCGCATCCGCCGAAAATAGCAGTGAAAGATGCGTGGTGGAGACCGCATGTATGTTGTGAACATGTGTCCTCGCAGCAGCAAATGGTGAAGCAGATCGATGGGCCAGCATCCAGAGGTCCTACGTCTGAGGCCGCCGAGGTAGCATCTGGATGGGTCAACCGAGTTGCGTTACGCATTACGGATTACGGATCACTACGGGGATTACGGCTTTTACCTGAAGGAGATTACGGATTACCTCTCAACTGAAGAAAACGGATAAAGACATGATGACTCGGCGAAAACAGAATATATTCGTGTAAGGGCAGTGAAGAGCTCTGGGTTAGCATGTGTACAAACCCGGCCGAGCAGATCGCATTGGAGAAGCAGCAAATTTCATATCCAGGGAAACGCTTGGTGAATTTCTTTGCAACCGAAAATATGTCGCGTTCGACTGCAGCATCGATTCTTTTCAAAGAATACACGCTGGAGCGATGCAATAGCCGCACCAGACCAGAGGCTCGCATGTGGTCGGTGTCTTGCCTTGGGCTGTGAGTTATGCTGCCAGCGCGCAACGAACACGATCTTCGCCGATCCCATGGGCACGATTTTTGCCTCTGGACTCTTTCTGCTCCGGCCTGTCTGGATCGGGCCCTTGATTTGGCAAATCCCAGTTCTCGTTGGCCAAATCCTACAGCCGTCCCGATGTCCGACGACCGCGACAAGCAGATGAATGGCGTCTCATCAACTCAACTGGTTGTTCATTCCAATGATGGCGCACGCATAAATTCTTCGGATTCCTGCTCTACTTATTATCAAATGATTTTGAATGAGTCGATTGATAGCATTGATACTCAAAGATCCAGGAACGGAACTGAGCATCTTGCAACGGCTTGGGGAAAACCCGTCTGCCTACCGACTACCTTATATCCTTTCCATCGAGTTGATGCCTTCCGTACCGACGTGAAAATCAGACGTGCCTCCAGACATCAATAAGGAAAATGAGGACACTGGCGAGTTCCCTCCTTCTCATTCTTCTCACGGGTATTTCTGTCGAAGAAGACAGAAAATACTGGTTGGCACATTATGGACAACGCCATGTCTTTCGACATGGGTTTTTCCGGTAGGTAGGCCCTGTTCGCATGAGCCATATATTGACAAGCATCCTCGCGACAGAATCGGCACAAGGCCTCGGCATGCCATGCCGACAATGGCTTCTGGTCCTGGCGTACAATGATGACGCTTCCGACATAATCTTGCCACTGAGGCGGAGCCCAACCCCATGATCCTACAGTATATCCAACGCCTTCGGGTGCGGGATTGCAGCATAGATGCAAGTACGTAGCGTCAACATTGTCGTAGAGCCCTTTATCGTTCGCCCAATTCGGATGAGGAAAACAACGCCTTGTTAAGATCGGGACACCTATGCGTTTAGGGATCTCCGGGGGCTGAGTGAATTCGTTTGACAGCAGTTTGTTGAAGATAGGATCCGACGGGCTCAGCTCTATTTCCTCGAACGGTGGCTTTTTGAACATTTTCTGATCACCAATGCAGTTGATCTTGACACCTCGTACTTTGGGGCTAATGCCCGGGTGCACGTCAGGCGTTGATGGCACTCGGTTACCCGCGTACGAGTTGAAGAAGTCGGCGATGTGGCGAAAGTCGGTCATATCCATATCCTTACATTCAAATTCAGTTCCAACCATTGCATGCCCAATGATGGGGCCCCGCCAGGCAATATGTTCCCATGGGGCTTGGGTGTTGATGGTTTCGACGCTTTTGTTGGGTTCCGATCCATCGACGAGAAACGTGTCACGGTAAGATACGCAGACTGTGTGGGAGAGACGTCTTCCAAGAACGGGGTTATTTTGGATGGCCGTCGAAATTTCAAGAGTACGTGGTTTAGATGCATTGAGATATTGCTCGATGTCCGCGAGTTGGTACCTCGTCTCATCCTCATCCTCAGGTTCTTGCCACGGGCAGTGAAGCCAGATGAGCTGAGGAGTCTTGTGGTCCGTTGGGAATAGGACCGCTCGATAGTGGACATCCGTAGGTCGGGTCTTCAGGTCGAACTCGGCAAAACTCTTACACAGGAGTTTGTGGATGGGAAAGTCGCCT
This sequence comes from Xylariaceae sp. X170, assembly GCA_028637755.1. Lineage (NCBI taxonomy): Eukaryota > Fungi > Ascomycota > Sordariomycetes > Xylariales > Xylariaceae > Xylariaceae sp. X170. The sequence continues at coordinate 239,849 of JAJFDJ010000040.1, read as the reverse complement.
TTCTGGCATAGCTGCGAACAATATGAGGCGTCTTTACACCGGCCGCAGCGGAGGGAACTTGGCTCGTTGCAGATGATGCACCGGTTAGATGTAGCCGCACTCGCCATGGCGCACGTAGAAGATGAGCAAAGACAAGGGGTAGAACCTAATAAGAGAGAAAACGATTGAGCAAGCTGGGGGCATGAAGAAGCTTTATGTGCGGGTTTAGTTGGAATGGGCTACTTCTGCCTGATTGTCTGGTAAGTGTATTCTTCATACCACAGCAAACAGACGCTGATTGAAGATGCGTGGTAGTAACAGGGATGTGGAGGAAAAAAACGACGGACATATGCATGAAGCACCCTCATTTGGCGATTGCTGTTGGGGCATGAAGAGTTTCAACGTGGGCATGCCACTGACCACACTCAGTTAACTGGCACTGTCATGGGAGACCAGGTTCTTTCATCTACTATGGCTATTTTCAGCAACGAATAACTTCCGACCGATGCGATGACAAGCGAGTTTGCTCTGGACGAACTTGGCTGCATCAACTTGGCATGCCATGATCCATCGGGATTCAGCATGGGGTCAACCCCTCCGTTCGTTGCCAACCTACAGTCGTAACGCACCATTTCATTCGATGTCACTCCGATGAACTCCACATATCCAACCTTCAAAGTCTGCTGGAACGTTGGACTACGTTTCGATCTCTTACTCGTATAGGCGGTTCTTCTGCGAGCTGTGAGTAAGCTGTCGAGCTCATCTACCATTTATTAACAGCCATGCACCGTTAACGCCATGGTCCCGTCGGTCGGCTAGAAAAGCAAACGGGCCTGCGTATGCATGTCCCCTTTTCTTTTTCTACCTCTCGTGATTTAAATGGCGCCTCGCCTCAGCATGTACCGCCACCACTTACGACGAGTTTGTCACATGGGATTCGCCCCTGTTGGCGGCTGCGTCGCGGTCGACTGCAGCAATGTCGCCTCCCCCGCTTCGCGTGCGATCCGCGCCATTTTGCTATGATAAAGGGGGGAAAACGGCAACATATGTGCATAATCTTCTTCAAGTCACCATTGGCTCGGGATGAGTTTCTCGAACGGTGACTTTTGAAACGTTCCCGGACTGGTTCACGAGTACACTCACGTCTCGCGATTCCGGGACGAAGCATCGAAGCCCCAATTATCAAATGACAACGTTAGTATGGATTAACATACAGACTCAAGTTCAAAAATCCAAGCTTCAATGAAAACGAATTCTGAGCTTCATTGTTTACGACCCTTGAGCATTTACGCAGGCAAAACCAAGCGCATACACCATACCAGTTACCGACAAACTCAGGAGGGTTCTACGCAGATCGGATCAACGTCCGCTATCTACCTATCAATACCGTCCGGGGCTTGTACTCCTGCTGCATCTCGCCTAGGCCTGCAATATATATCACGGGCATATGGCTCAGGCGTTCGACCCTACCTATCTAGTCCAGTCGACTTCCCATAACCCAACAAACAGTACAGCAGTATATAATTACCAATTGTAGAGAAAATAGTCACGTACGACCATACCCACTGGAGAACTCGGGATCCCGTCCGCTCTCCCATAGATAAGCCGGTGAGGGCCAGATTAGTAGTTGGGTCGGTGACGACCAGCGAATCCCTGGTGTTGTACGTTTTTTTATTTTTTTCCCTTCATGTTCTTTCTCTTTTTATCCTTCTCGTTCTCTTTTATCTTTTGTCTTTTTCCTTTTCATTTTATTTTTGTTTTTGTTGCTTTGGTCTTTTTTCATTTTTGCACGTTTTGACGACTTCGGTTTTTCTCCAAAATTGATGAAGTTTTGTGCCATGAATTGACCCTGGTGCGCAAGCACGGATGCGTTCGTCCCGTTGAAGCCGTGTTACCTTGTGGCTTTTTCGGCTTTTTCGCCTGAAGCAGGGGACCAGTTGCCTTACAGGATTTGGCGACAGTAACTGTACTCGTAGGTTACGGTTACGAACCTTGGCGTCACGCAGATGACTACTGTGGTTCTGACGGCATCGTCGAAATGGATGGATGGATGGATGTAGGTAAGGTAAGGTGAGGTAAGGTAAGGGATGTCGCTCTCCGATGGTGATGGGTACAGGGTTCATTGGCAGCGGTCATTCACCTACTTGGCTTCTGCTACGGTATTAGAAGTCAGAGTTGAGCTTCTGATGTTTTGAAGTCTCATCGTTGCCTCGACATGGTTTCTGGAATCATGGTATGATTGTCCAAGATACAATTCATTGTTCTCACTTAATCAAGCACAAAACACAAACACACACAGCATCAGCATCATAAACTTTCATTCAATTAATCATAACCCGCCCAAGAACAGAAACCTCCCCCTTCAAATGACACTCTCCTTCCCATGTTTCGAGAAATCAACCGTATACTGCATCGTCTTATGAATCTTCGCCTCATCCAGCGGCGAGGGTATCTCCGTACTATTATTCCCCGAGCGCAGCGTAGCCAAGTTGACGCTATCCTGACACTCAGTCCTTGACCACGTGTCTTCGCAATCGCTCGCGTGCCGGTGGTGACTCGAGAGTCTCACGAGACTGCTGCCGAAGGGGGTGTGGTGGCTTGGTTTCTCCTTCGCGTTTCCCCCGTAGCTGGGCATGTGTCGGGGAAAGAGTTTTACTACGAGCGGCCGGATTTGTGGTAGGCAGGCGCAGATGATGGCTACGCTCATCTCGATGACGGTCCACATGGTTGAGGCGACGTCGTAGAGGGGGTCGTGGCTTGTTGCTTGCAGGTCGAGGGTTGTTGCGCGGAGACAGGAGGTTATGACGACGCTGAGCTGTTAGTAACGGTCTACTGCTCGGCTTAGGGAGTAAACACTTACAAGGCACCGAGGGTAAACACGAGAACCAATGCAGCCTTTTGCAAGCGCGGGATCTGAAGCGAGTAGACCAGGGGCATCGGAATCGTAAGGATGATGATATCCGTTGAGATCGAGAAGCCAGCATTCGTGAACCAGAAGTGCTCGTTGTTGATGCAAGTTTTGTGGGTGATGGTCTTGTCAAACGCCGCTCTGATAGGGATGCATTGGAAGATGGTGGCCACTACGGCGGCCATACAGTAGCAAGCGACCACGGTGAGAACGCAGAAGCAGGTCCATCGAAACCATTTGACGCCCCCGAAAATGCGGAGATAGAGGAGTAGAATCGAGGCCTTGGTCAGGTTGATCGATGTCTTGTACGTGATTTGCGTTATGTAGAAGGCCTATGAAACCGGCATGAGTGTGATGTTGCTAACACCGATTGATGAGTCTGTCGGCACTGACCTTGAAAGCTTCATATCTCTGATGAGATGTCAGACTCGCGGCATGTTTTCCGTAGCCATAGTAACAGCCCCATAGCATGAGGATGTCAGTCAGCATCGCGAACACCTGGGCACACCCCATGTCAGCAACTGAAGGCTACGATCACACCCTGGACTGTAAGTTCCTTACCAAAGATGTCAAAATCGTAAAGTCATCGGCTCCCAGGTGTCCGCATGACTTCTTCCTCGACCAGATCCTGGTCCCCACGATCGCCGGGCAGAGAAACAAGAAGAGCCATGCCGGGATGTATATGAGATGGCTGTTGTCGCCTACGTAGGGATTGACCTCGACCGAATTGATAACAGGCAAAAGTGACATGGTGTCGGGATTGTGAAGAATGGCCCAAATGCCATCCAGGTCCCAGTATGCCGGAGAGTAACACGAAAAGGAATTGACAAACGAAGAGGGTGATGGATGGGGAGGACACCCGTTTTAATTCGAACACTAAGACCAGACGTAGATTGACAGGTGAATCAAAATTTGGAGTCGGAGCTTTTGGAGGCTCCGGTGCAATGACTTAATAGAATCTGTCCAAGTCAAGCCAATCCAGAGCGTAATGAGTCCAATCGAACGATGAAGACGAGCTGAAGAAATGTCAGGCAGAATGAAGGGTATGATGCAAGTCAACAACAAGGCGAACTTCGAGCTGGGAGGAGTTATTATCACTGAGTTCCTATCGAGTGCGTCAGTAAATGATGAAGATCAATGTTTTTCTCGCATGCGTGTCTTGCCTATCGATCTCCCTTGAATATCAAACATTCCCAGGGATGTCCAAGCGGACGGCTCTCTGGCGTATGCGCGAGTTAAGTACCTGCCGATCAGCGAGAGACCGACACATTCCTTTCCTAGGAATGCATTAAGATCGAAGGGATAATTATTGAACAGGCAATCAATTGTGATTGCGGGAGTCCATTGAAGAGATAAGAGAAAGCTCATACAGAAACCCGGGTAGTCGGTAGCACGATCTACGGGCCGGTTCAAGCAATCGCCCCTGGTCTGCCGATGAGAGGGATGTTTACCAGCCGGAACATGGAACGGATTGGGAAAAAACAAGAAGGGAGGCGAGCGAGCGACCTACGTGTCGTGCGTCCATAACCCCTTCTGGGCATGTTGCTTGAAACTGCGTCCGTCGTGCTTCTCAGTTGGGTGCGACAAGCAAATCGGTAGTACCGCGCAGCAAAAAGAGGGAGAAAAAGGCACATTGTGTGTGCCACCTCTTTTCTTATCAGCCGTATCGCTCTCTCTTCTCCTCTCCCTTGATTTGGCTATAGCCCCATCCCTTCTTTTTCTTGTCTGTCTGTCTTGACATGGCAGAATGAAGGCTGAGACTAGTGGAATGAAGTCTGAATCAGGTACCGCCCGCTTATGTCGCAATGATTTGCATGAACATGTCGAGTAGGGCCCGACTATCTGGGCTTTACGCAATTGAGAATCCGACGATCTGGGACGAACTGCACGTCTGGGCCGCGAACCGAGATGAATGAGCGGGTGCCTAAGCAGAAGCAGCAATTCGATCTGAGATTGTTGCCGGTTGCTGGAGAAGGGGAATCTTGTGACCAGCCGACGGCAGCGGTTTGTAACACGGTCGCGCAGCGTCTGATGTCGCGCGAGGTGTTGCCATACCGGGCTTTCACGATGATTGGTACGAGAGTGTGGGATCTTCGCGGAAGCCAAGAATGTATCAGACTTCTTCCCAGACACTATTGGCTCGGGTAAGACAGCGTGGGAACACGCGGGAACAACTCATCTCACTTGGTGCCGTAGCAGAGGCATTGTGGCCAGGACGAGCTGGAGTGTGAGCTGGTCACTTCTAGCGGCATCATGGCAATCGGATTGGTTCACTGATGTTGCCAACTTCTCAAACGTTTCTAGTAATGAATGAGTTTGATGTTGTTGATTGATGTGACCGCGGGGGAAGAGGTGAAATCACAAGTCTCACGTAATATGAAATCGGGTTGATTTTCATCCCATCTCTGGTCGTGCGTTTAACCGTTAGGAACAGCCAGAGGTTTGGTTACACTCGGTACGGATTATCTGCTAGCCTAAAATAATGCAGGCAGGTGCGAACTAGCGCCCGCTTGTAGGGATCTCTTCCTGCCTATGGACCAATCAGAAGTCAGGCTTCATCCCTTTCGGGTAAATAAGCAGACCTGCATTACATAACTACGTGCATTATGCACGCTAACGCACTTATTCCGTGCATATCGCATTTAACGGAGATCGATCTTTGTATCGGACGGGAGGGCCAAGCCGCAGATCGCATCGAGGGGGCATCAACGAACTGCTACTCCATACTCCTGAATCCTGATATATATATCTTGAAAACATTTCTAACTCTCATGAGGTCAATAAACTCCGAGATATACCGAGAAAACAACCGTGACCACCATGTCTTGCGGTACAATTCGCATTATTAAGCCACTTAACGCAGGGTAATAGTATTTAATAGTTGCATTTTCGTCTGAGACCCTCCGGGCCATGTCGCAGCCGTCAATCCCTCGGACAAGCTCGGCTAGTGGCAGGACAATGACCTGGCAATGACCGGGTAGTTGGCGCGTTAAGATGCAAGAAACCCTATCTGCAGTGGTAGAGGGCCGGAAAGAATGCGCCAAGCGCGAATAGTAGAGGCTCGGTAAGGTCATGGTCGAATACGTTGGTTCCCGAAAGGGCTGTGGCGAAAGGCACGTGGGTAACACACCTTCTCGATATCCAGGAGCAGAGTAAGGCTCTAGAGAAGACATTGGCAGCAGCGTGCAATGCGCATGGTACCTATTCTCGACGATGAATGCACGTGCGATGAATCATGAATGTGGCAAGCTATACCTACCTTCGGGGATCGTTACAGTCACTTGAAACCCGAATGAATTCCTGTCAGATCGAGGAGTTTGCCAGCTTCAATTGTTTGTTCCTTTGGGAAACGTGCCACTCATCAGGGTGCTATATAAACGGTTCAAGACCGATCGATACATGTGCGCAGCGTAACTGCCGGGCATGAACATCTCTTCTTGGTACCTCTCCGGACTCCGGGCACCAATAAGCCGAGGCACTACCGTCTGTCATCATCCCGCTGCCACGGAAGGCGCTGGGAACATTACTAAAGGGGGCGTTTTGTTGCGATTGCCTTTTCTGTTCGTTCTCTCCCCAATAGTGGGTTGCCACTTCCGTGGTTCACGCCGTGTGCAGTGTTACTTCCTTGGGCTTTAGACCTGACTAATATATTATCGACATCAACACGTTGGGTACCGATCGTGCCTTCCTCTCCTGGGTGCCAATCGTACCTTCTCCTGGCGACCTGGCAGGTACTACTCCGGTACCTCAGCGCGTCACCGAACTGCCTATTTCTCGTCCCCCCCACGGCTGGCCACAACTCGTGTCGGACTTATCCTGCAACAACTCACTTCGAGCGGAGTGAATCTGCGACGTTTGCATCACAACCTCGCACCGAGACATCGCGAACTCCCCATCAGTTATCAGTAGTTAGCATCGTACGACGGGTTTCCCTCTGTATGAGGTTCATCATGTCTTTTCCCACGATTCCTTACTCCGTCGCCAGCAGCACCATTGCCGACACCGCCAGCCTCAGTGTTGGATCTGGTGTTAGCTCTGGCGTCGGCTTCGACGACTACAATGCCGATCACGCGCAGCCATCCCACCACGATGAAGCAGTTAAGCCCCGCGTCAACGGTGGAGGTGCCCGTCGCTGGGACATCATCGGTTGGGCTAATTCGGTCTGGGGGAAGATCTCCAATGTCGACATGAAGAATGAGACCAACAAGGACATTCCCCTCAACCCACTCCCCCAGCCGTTCGAAGCCTACAACAATGGAGTGATCAATCCCCGCGAGGAGAAGGAGCTCCGTCGCAAGATCGACTACCACGTCTATCCCATTCTCTTCCTAATCTACATCCTCTCGTTCCTGGATAGAATCAACATTAGCAATGCCCGCATCCAGGGCCTAACTGAGGAATTGGATCTCCACGGAAGCCGTTACAATGTCGTTCTATTCGTATGTTGCGCTCCTCTTTTCCATAACACGCTAAATCCATGTAATCCTTGGAAAATGATCCAATCGACGTTGGCTGCGCTGATCATGACTGCTGATACTGATGTCGCGTCCAGGTCTACTTCATCCCGTACATCCTCCTCGAGATCCCCAGCAACATGATCATTCGCAGAGTCCGGCCCTGTAAGCATAATCCTATATAGTCTCTTTGTTCCATAATCCCGATCCTATAGCATCGCGTCAGCTTGTCGCAACTTACTGACCTAATCCATTGAACAATAGCCTTGTATCTCTCTGGTCTTATGTTCGCTTGGGGTATCGTAAACATGTCAATGGGCTTTGTCAAGACCTACGGCCAGCTCATTGCTCTCCGATTCATGCTCGGCGTGTTCGAGGCTGGCGTTCTTCCTGGCATCATCTACCTTACGTCCATGTACTACAAGCGCTACGACTTCCAGTTGCGCATGAGCTTATTCTTCTGCTCCGTAGTCGTAGCCGGCGCATTTGGTGGTGTAAGTACTGACCAAAACATGACTACTCTCCTCCATAACTTCCATACATCTGAATACCGCATTCAGACACTGACATGGTTATTTCTTGTACAGCTCCTCGCCTACTCGATCGCGAAACTGGATGGACAACAAGGCTTGCGGGCTTGGCGCTGGATCTTCATCATTGAGGGTGCCGCTACAGCCTTTTTCTCCGTCATGGCTGCATTCCTCATCGCCGACTGGCCGCACCAATGCCGCTTCCTGAGCGATCGTGAGAAGCTTCTTCTTCGGAAGATCATCCAGAAGGACAGTGTCGATGAAGCTCGCATGGATACCCTGAACAAGCAGGCCTATAAGCTCATCTTCTCCGACTGGAAGATCTGGCTCGGCTCCCTCATGTATGTTGGCGTCGGCATCACCGGGTACTCTCTCGTATTCTTCATGCCCACGATCCTAGTCGAATTCGGTTGGAAGGCTGGTGAAGCCCAGGTACACAGTATCCCCGTATATGCCGCCACTGCCGTCGTCATGGTTTTCGCAGCTTGGCTGTCGGATCGTTACCGACACCGTTACCTGTTCGTCCTTGGGGGTTGCATCGTCGCGACTATTGGCTATGCCCTTCTATTGGCACAGCCAAGTCTCGACCGCAACACCAAGTATGCCGCGCTCTTCCTCGCATCGATCGGTGGCTACGTGGCTACTCCCATGGCGCTTGCATGGCTTGCAAACAATGTTGCTGGACATTGGAAGCGTGCCTTTGCGTCTGGCATCCAGGTAACCATTGGCAACGCAGTTGGCCTGGTGGCCTCGAACATCTTCATTGAAAGAGAGGCACCGACGTACAAGACCGGCTACAGCGTTGCCCTTGCCTTCACCTGGATAGGTGGACTCGCTGCCACTGCTCTCTTCATCGGCATGCTGGTCGAGAACCGCAAACGCGACCGCGGAGAGCGGAATGACAGACTCGAACGCCCAGCCCATGAAGTTCAGAACATGGGCGACTACCATCCTTCGTTCCGCTTTGTCCTATAACTTTGTCAGTTGGAGGCGTTGTGTGCTGATAGTTTTGCTCTTGGAGGGGGTATTTGCTTGATTTTTTTTTGGGAGCCCCAGAGGATATTCGGGGTGATTATTGCACAAACTGGAGACGATCTATGAAGGCCCAGACGGAGAAAATACTGGGATGCTGCACAAATGAGAGTCCGCACGGTCAACAGGAGGGTTGTTGACCTGATGCGTCGCTATTACTATGTAGATAGCTTCGTGCCATTATTTCAAGTTTTTTGAGAAGCTCTTTCTGATGTCCTTCCTTTCATCCTAGATGGGCTCATGAGCTATACTAATACGTGGAGTTGTGCCCGCCTTGAGTTCGTGAACCGGGTGGGGGTTGTGAGACAGGTTTGTGTTGGGGGTAGACAGTCTAATTGCCGTGTTTTAGATTGTCTTGTTTCATGGCGTTGGATGGTTCAGCCTTGTTTGCGGAATACTCCGTTTTGCTTGGTGGGAGTGTGGGTGACGCGATGTGACTGCTGGTGACTGACTGACTACTGGTGACTGTGTGTGTAGGTATGAATGTGAATGGTGTGGAGGACGGATGAAGATGAAGAGCATGAAAGAGAACAAGAAGTAAGGCCAGGAAGTAAAGATTGAGAAAGGAGGCCACGAGAGGAAGACGCGTGAAAAATGTGGAAGATGGGTAGAAGAATGGAACAATGGAACAAGGGACAGACGAAAGCAACGTAGAACAAGGCAAGGAAGAATCGAACACGAAGAACATCACATCACGAGAAAAAGAAAAGGACTTCAGTTCATTCGTTCGTTCAAATCTCAATTGCATTTCATCCCGTCCGCCGTATTTACTCGCGTTATAGTACATGACCAACAATAGGTATTGGCATACCGCGCGTGCATGATGCGTTTCTATCATATCATGCAGTCGGTGATTGCTCTATCCTCCTCTAGACCTCGCGAATTTTGTAATACACTTCGCAAGATGAGAAATGCTCGCGAGAAAAGATGGGAAAACTTCTCGTGAGAGAAATGTGGGAAACCTTCTCGTGAGAGAGTGATGTCTTACCGTCAACGCCGCTCACATGCACTGTCCTTTACACCGGAGGGGTTCACGCCCTGAGCACGCAATGGTAAGCTAGGTTTGAAGGGATGTAAGGAGAAGAGGTCGACGAACCAGTTGTGTTCTTGTCCTGGGCTTCTGGGGATGTGAACAGAATGATGTAGGCGATCGCAGAATTTCGTCAATGTAAGGTGTGAATCGCCTATCGAGGTGGGCAAAGGAAGATCAAAAAGCAGAAAACCAAGGGTATGGACGTTGATGGGTTCTTCTGCTGCAAGTAGGTAGTTCGTAACGTGTCTTGTATAGTTGACACAGTGTATTCCGGGGTATCTCTTTACAACTCGTCGTGCGTTTCGTTCTCAGCGTTGTCTGTCACCGAGGCGACAGTCTCGCTAGCTTCTGCTTCGCTGACTTCGCTCGCGATGCTGGCGGCCGTGGCACTTCCGGTGCTAGATGCTGCCGAGAAGGACGACGAATAAGATGCCAAGAGAGACGAGATGTGGGAGCGCACGGATTCCGTGTACTCGGGTGACTTGGAAGTTACGGAGCTCTCGGGTGAGGGGGTAGTTGAGACGGAGGTATCATCCGATGATGAAGAGGTGCTTGTAGATGAACTGGACTGGTCTTCGGAGGAAGTGGAAGAAACGACATCGTCATCCATGATCGGTTCTTCAGTCGGTACGTCCTCGGCGGCTGCTCCGAAGAGCGCTGACTTGACAGTGGCCGACGCGGCCTCATCATGGACTGAATGGGTAGACTCCACAATCTCTTCAGCCGTCTGCCCAGGAGCATCCATCGAGGTAGAATCAGTTGGAGATTCGGTGGGCTCAGCTACGCTCACGGTTTGATCCGGCTGGGTGCCAGTCGGCTGAGCCGTTTGCTCGTCCATTTGGAGCGAAGCAAATGCGTCCTCCAACGGCTCACCGGACTGAGTCTCCTGGGCGTTCGCAGTATCAACATGGTCTGCCACAACAGAAGACTCCTCAGATTCAGCGGTAGCAGAGGCACTTGTCGTAGGCTCTTCACCAACTGAGCGTGCCGATTCAGCAGCCAGAGCACGTCGCTCCTTGGCTGCTTCAGCGGCCAACTGCACAGTGGCGCTATCGAAATCATCCGTGAAGTCTTCCGCAATGGCTTTCCATGACGCTACCTGCTTCAACCGTCCAAGCTCCAAAGCGGCCTTATGGGCAACATCCATGCCCTTGTCTTCAATGTCGCTGCCTGCCAACTGTGCTCTAACGAGACCTGGGTGCGTAGTAATAGAGCGCTTGAGATCCTCGGTCCATTCTTCGAAACGATCCTTGAGTTGATGGTATCTCTGCCAGTCCTTGTAGGTGATACCATCCATCCAGGCCCACTTGATGCCGATCTTCTGGAGAGCGAGATCCCTAGTTCGCTCAAGGATGCTAAAGTGCTCTTCGGCCGCCTTGGTGACAGCGAATTCAATCTCTTGTTCATAGCTCTGGCGCCAAGAACGGATCTTCTGCGCCTTGCCTCTGATCATGAGTCCGGCGCTGCGAACCGCAGCGGCCAGTTTCTCGTCGCGTTTCGTCGAGTTGTTCTGGTTGTTTTCCAAAATATGAAGGATGGCTCCCTTAAGGCTCTCCAGTTCAATGTGGACAGTAGTCTCTAGTTGAGACACTAGTGACAAACCCGTGGTTTGGGCATGGTTCTTGATCATGCGGGACGAAATTTCTTCGACGCGATCCTCGATTTCAGAGGCGCCTTCTTTCACCACTTGGCTGAACTTGCCCTCCCACATGTTCAGATCCTCAGCAACCGTCTTGGCAGCAAGCTCGCGGATCTCCTCTTTGGACTTTGGCGCAGCATTGGAATCGGGTTGAGAGTTTGGAGTTGCTTCAGAGTTACGAAGAAAGTCTGCAATAGTTTGGTAGGATGCTGCCCGAGTAGCCGTCTTAGTCGTGGGAAAAGATGTAGCAGAGACTGAAGAGCTGGGCCGGACGAACGTGGATCGGAGTAAGGTGCTATTAACCAGTTAACATGGAAATGCGTTACAATGCGAAGTCAACGTGATGCTTACGGTTCAGTCTCGTCCATGATAGGTTTGATGCCGATCTCCTTGTATCGGCCGAGTCGTTCGCCGATGCGCACAAGCTGTGGCTCTACCTTCAAGACATAGACATCGCGCACGTGTGGCCAGACAACAGAGTCAATGAAAACGTATGTCTCGTTCCACAACCAGATTGTCGATGGAACGACCGTGTTCTTGGTAAAGTCGTAGGTGGCATCGTAACTGCGGGTCGCGTAGGGATGGGCAAAGTTGTATGCTGGGACGAGGACTTCATAGTAGGTGTGAATAGCATTAGTTCGAGCGAGATCGTAGTACGGCGTGAGGGTAGTCGTGGCCTGGTCAACGTAGGGAGAAATGACACGATCGTATTGTACCTTGGCGAGCGCCTGGTACTCGACGAGATGGGGTTCCACGCTTCTCTCCCAGCGAGCAGCCGCGTAGGCCTTGGCGTTAGCTAGATGCGGACCACCATACTTGACGACTTGCTCCCGACTCGGCGTAATGACTTTGCGATCAAGGGTGTCGTAGTACGGACGGGCGGCGTCTACGTACGGAGCTGCGTAGGTCTGATAATACGGACTGATGTGTGGCGCGACGGCCTGCTTGACTTGGAAGTAGGGCTTGCAGATTCGATGGGATGTCTCGTCACACTCCTCCAGGGAAGCGGGGCAGCGGAACAGGATAATGAAGATGGAGTACCAGGTTAGGAGCCTATATGACAAGCAATCGCGCCAGTTAGTCAGACTATTCCGTACTTCTTTCGCTTCTTTCGCTTCTCACTCTGTTCAAGGAAGATGGCAAAACGTACCTGGCAACAACACCCAAAGACCAGGAGAAGTATCCTTTGCGCCTCTTCGGGGATTGACTGCGCCGAGGTGAGATAGAAGTGACACGCGCGCTGGCGCCGTTCGGCACATTGGCTCCGTTGAGCGCGCTGTTCGCATGGGGCTGCAATTTGTCATCCATCGTGACGATTCGGAATGACTGATGCGATTCGCGACGGGAATTCGTTGACGGCGACGGTACGTCGTTCAATCCAGAGCTATCACTGAGCCTGGTCGTGTCGATCTGCAAGGTCGATTACTTCGTGCCTAAATCCATCGGCGTGCGACGGAGCGCCGTGTCGAGGAGGTGTTTTCACGTGAATGGAAGCACACGCGCCTCAATGCGCATGCGGGAATCAAGCCGAGTGACCTCAACGTCAGATGATGTCATGCGATTAATCGAGCCGGCGATACGCAAGAACGAGCAATTGGCGACTAAAAGTGACGACTGAACGCATGCGCAATGTGACGGTGTTGCTTGACAAGTGGAGATCAGCAAAAGTGCGAATGGTGGAAGTGGGACGAGGGAAGAATCGAGGTTGCAAAACACCGGAGGAGCTAAGAAAGGTCGCTAACTGCATTGATGATCATGACATGCAGCTGAAGCCCAGAAGGGTACCTACCCAGGTACCTACGACATTCTTACCTAATGCCTTGGTTTGGTGCATAGCGCTTGTCCAGCTACGGCTAGTCTAGTCGGGTACCGGATGTAACGCAAGTAGGCAGGTGTATTCACAAGGTGAGTGTTTACTGAACTGCTTTTGTCAAAGGAGCTTTCTCACAGCGCTTGTGTTATTTGTGTTCCGTATGGTCTCCAAGGTTCTTTCTCGCAACTCCGCACAAGTAGGCACAGAATGTATAGGTAGGTAGCTCATGTTGAAGTGAGATAATGGGTTAGGTATGTAGCATACGGAATCTGGAATACAGATTGCGGATTATGTACGAGGTACCTTGCAGGTTGGTCAGGTGCGTTCTAACCCTCCGATCAGCGATTCGCGAATTGTTCTGCTAGTTACTCGCGTATGATTAGTATGGAGTAATAGAGTTGTCTACGGATTACCGTTCGACTCGGCAATTCATAACTTGACATCTACTTTCAGGATATTCTTGGGATTTGTGCTTCAATGTTCTGCTCTTTGTTCAAAAACGTACCGGTAGTGTCAATTTGTGAGCACATCTTCCGTAGACCTCCAAGATGATCAACAGACTAAAGCGTTGTCGTAGCAACAGCACACCCTACGGTTTCCGTCTGTATGGGTTGCGGATTTATCCGTACAGATTACGGTAGGTACGGATTACGGTCCGCAACTTTCAGAGTTGGCCGCCCCGCACACGGATACGGTACCAGCAGTGACTTGCTCATGTCTACTGGAATACAAGTAGAAATGTCGCATCTCCTATCACTCGACTCATGAGTATGTGGGTTAGCGAGGCAATTGCATAATAAAGGATGAATTTTTTCAATAAAGATAGGTTCTTGTTCTGTACAACCATTGACAAAAACATACGGAACTGTTCAACTGTTCGACTGTTACTGTACGTAGCAAACTCCGTATTGCCATGACATAATTGCACGTTCCTGCCACAACCAGAAGAATACAGTGTGATTGACTGTGAGTGTTCCAGACCTTTCCAGCGGCTCTAGCCCGCCAAGGTGCACTAAAGCCGTGCCTACGACTCCCGAATACCGAAGGTGGCGGGACCTTTGTCGACACAAAGCACCCACCTGATCCCGACAGTACGGTATACACACGAAGTACATACTGTACCCTATATCAGTAGCGGCTGCATGAAGTACCTCCTACCTCGCAGTGCCACCTTGCCAAGACCTTTTCATCGCCTTTTCAACCACTTTGTACGGAATACCACCAGTGGAATCCCTACATTGCGGGATGCCCTGCTCACGACTCAACACCTCAACACTTTGACAAACAGCATCATACCCCGCGAGATTCGACAGCACGCCCACGCGATAGGCCGTCTCGATCGGTAGCTACCCCACCGGTTGCGTCCAGTGAATAGTCGCAAGACCGTCGAGTTGATCGACGTCCGCCCCTCGTCTGCCATCCATCCCTTTTCGCCTCTCCGCCTCTCCATCAAGCCGGCTCAGCCTGTCGGTCGATCAGACAGCCTGTCAGTTAGTCAGCGTGCCATCGAGCCGGAGCCGGATCGGGTCGCCTTGACGCCTTGACATAGGCAGCTTATTGGCGCCGTGCCATCGGGCAAAGAGGATTCGCATTCTGGCTGCCCGACGACGACTACTCACCTCGCCAAACTTCTGGCGTCTCTTCGCCGTTTTTGCGTAGGGCTTCGTCTATACCGTAAAGTCTTGCCCGCGCTCGCATCATCCTTTGCGCGTTCTCCATCGCTGTGACGCCTTTTTTCTCATGATCTCTATTTCGTCGCCATAGCCCCGAGGGCCCCCCTCGCAGCACATACGATACGTTGAGAACGTTTACTCTCTATACACTCTCTCGCGCTTTGGAGTTGCTTAACAAGCGCTCCATCGATTAAAATCATGGAGGATAATCCTGCCACGTATGGAGACTTTGGCTCTCTACACTCCCAACACCAGCCCGCAATGCGGACAGATTTTAGAAAGAACCACATGGCTCCAGATTCGTGGGTCGACGATGCCCCTACCTGTCGGATCTGCAGAGGCGAAAGCTCTGCTGAAGAGCCTCTTTTCTATCCATGCAAGTGCAGCGGCAGTATCAAATATGTCCACCAGAACTGTCTGATGGAATGGCTGTCGCATTCCCAGAAAAAGCATTGTGAGTTGTGCAAGACGGCCTTTCGCTTCACCAAGCTTTATTCTCCAGACATGCCTAAGCATCTACCCTTGCACATATTCATCCATCACATGGCCAGGTACATGTTCCGGAATTTTCTGGTCTGGCTCAGAGCTCTCCTGGTTACTGGCGTATGGCTCGGCTCGCTTCCTTACCTGATGCGCACGGTGTGGTCGTTTGTGTTTTGGGTTAGCGATGAGGGCGTTAGCAGCACCGTCGCTTTCCTAAATAGTCACAATTATTCCCCTTCGGCATCGTGGCCTTTTGGCCCGTCTGTCTTTCTCGCAGCATCAACGACGTGTCCTTCAACCCCCCTTTTAGTTTCCGACACTACGCCCGCGTCATTCCTTACTTATATGGACGATATTCTTGCAGCCTACTTTAGGCCAGCCAGGTCTCAAAACCAGAATGGTGTCCAGGCATGGCTGCGTATGCTGTCTGGTCTCCCGGCCCAAAACCAACCTGTCAGCCTTGGAGAGTTCATCGATAGTCTCAATATGACGTTCGGTCACGGGGTGGGTAAGACCATTGCATCTCCGCGACAATCTCTCCTGAGTGATGTTGGTTTCTTGAATCGAATCACCAGAAGCCCGACCATAAATCGAGTCATTATAGATGTGCTCGAGGGGCAGATCATTACGCTCCTTGCCATAATCTGCTTCATTCTGATCATTCTTGTTCGTGACTACGTGGTACAGCAACAGCCTGAGATCAACATGCGCGCCGCCTTTGCTGCCGTGGAAGATGCCGAAAACGATATGGCACCACCTGCTCCACCTAACCATATTCATATCCACCGCCCAGTTTTAGACGATCATAACCTCGAGGGCGAAGAAACTGCGGATCAAGACACTGATGACACCTCTACGGACGATCATGATTATGAGCGTAGAGGCTTACGACATGATGAGCCCTTGCCTGATATTGTTAGAGGACCCAACCTGCGCCAGCGACCCATTGTGGGAATGGGACGACGACCCATACTGAACATACCCGATCAAGGCCAACCAGGCCTCGCATCTCCATCAGGGTCAGAGAGGAGCCCTATGAATGATCGAAGACGTCTTGAGGAGGCCCAATTAGGCCTTTTGCGCGAGCCCAGTCCATCGCAATCCACGATCAGCGAATACATGCGTATTTACCGAGCAGCCGAAGGAGATAATGACAGAATCCGGGAGATTATCCAGGAGGAAGGACTCGATGAAAGTCGATTTCGCCGCTTTCTACACAATCGTCCGTTATCGCCCATGTCGTCTAACGTGGCCGAGAGAGCATTGAGTGACAGCTCAAGCTGGACGTGGGCCGGCTCCGACGACGAACATGTTGCGACGAACACCACATCAAACAATGAAAAAGGCAAAGGGAGAGCTCGCAACGTGGATGACGAAAACGATGAATTGGCAGGGTCTTCCTCCAATTCACGACGTCGTGCTACATCTGACGGGCCTCAGCCGCATGAGACCATCAACCCTCTTGCTAACAATAGTTGGTCATTTTCCGATCTACCCCAAGATCACGATCCTAGTGCGTATCAGTTTGGCCGTGCAAACTCGTCATTACTAGCAAACACCGGATCTACCGGCTACTCCGACGATGGATTAATGATGCAGACTTCAGCTGATGTCCATGCTTCTGCCCTTGATCCGAATGACGAGTCGTTCGTACGTCCCTCATCTCCAGCCGAGTCCAGTGCTGCTGCGGATGTAGTAGATTCAGACGATGGGCTACGGCGTGATCTACCCCAACCGATGATGGATACCGCTCAACCTGGTCCGGACCCCGAGATTCGCCGTGTTGCTGCAGCTCCCCAGCAACCCAATACTATTGCTGAACGCGTCGCGGATTTCATGTGGGCTGGTGTTGCTCCCGCTGATGCCGAAGGTGTGAACCAGGAAGCCGTCGACATCTTCGGTGACAATCAGAACCCCCCATTCATGCATGGTGGTCACGGTGCTGCTATCATTGACCCCGACTTGGACGACGACTCGGACCAAGAGGAAGAAGAAGAACAGGAAGCTGGCCAAATGGCGCCAGATGTCGTAGAAGCTGCTGTAGCTGCTGGACTTGACCCTGAGCCTGCCGAGGATGCCGAAGATTTCGATGGGATCATGGAGCTGATTGGTATGCGCGGCCCCATAACTGGTCTTTTCCAAAATGCAGTATTTTGCGCCTTCCTTGTATCAACCTCCATGTTTCTCGGCGTTTTCCTACCATACAACATCGGAAGGATGGCCGCCTGGATCTTGGCCAATCCCACACGCATTATCCAAATTTCGTTCAGCGCCGCCAAACTTGCTCAAGATGGTGCTCTCCTTGCCGTTGGTTATACGTCCACCTTTGTGTTCAACATTCTGGAAGCTATCCGGTTGATTCTGGGGGCAAATTTTGGTAAGGGCTTATTACGCACCTTACGGCTAGATGCGAGACAAATTACTGCTGGCGCCTTGGACAGAATTGCGAGTAGCTTCATGTCCGAGCTGCCTCTCTTGTCTTCCATCGAGATACGCACCTTTTCGGCCGTGACTCATGAAGCCCTTCTCGCGCTCAAGAGCAACATACGTCAGTGTGTAATGACTCTGGGTGGGATTATTGTCTATATTTTCGGTGGCAACTACGTTGCTAAGTTCTTAGCAGCAGTGGAACTCCTGGTTGCGACCATGTCAGCCCTGGCCGCCTTTGTGGGCAATATCCCTAACGCCAATTTGCATCCGAGCACATGGATGATTGGATTTCATTCCTCGGAACCGTCGTCGCCGCTTGACTTGGCTCTTGCGCACTGGGATGCCCAAGACAGGAGCTTGGCAATCCTCCTGGGATATGCGTCGATGACTCTTCTAGCCGCGCTTTATCTTGGAAGAGGTACCACCTTTTCGACTGGACAGACTGCCCAGGAATGGGAGGCTTCGATCATCGATGCACTCAATCAAGCAAGCGGTATCATGAAGGTGATCATTATCATCAGCATTGAGATGCTAGTGTTCCCATTGTACTGTGGCATTCTCCTAGATTTCGCCTTGCTCCCGCTCTTCGAGAACACGACCTTGACATCACGCCTTATGTTTGCCTACAACTATCCGCTCACGTCAATCTTCGTCCACTGGTTCATCGGGACCGGTTACATGTTCCACTTCGCATTATTTGTCTCCATGTGCCGAAAAATAATGCGCAAGGGAGTTTTGTGTACGTCTTATCTTTCTTCGAGGAGTCGGTATACGTGCTAACCTAGCTATAGACTTTATTCGTGATCCCGATGACCCGGAGTTCCACCCAGTCCGTGATGTTCTCGAGCGCAATGTCACTACGCAGCTCCGCAAGATCCTGTTCTCTGCATTCGTCTACGGAGCGCTCGTCGTTGTGTGCCTAGGTGGTATCGTTTGGGGTTTGTCGCTCACATTGCCGAGCGTGCTGCCCATACATTACACCTACAACGAACCAGTGCTGGAATTCCCTGTCGATCTGCTCTTCTGCAACTTCCTCATGCCCTTGGCCGTCAAGTTCTTCAAGCCCAGTGATCGTCTACACATGATGTACACCTGGTGGTTCCGTCAGTGTGCCAGCGCTTTACGGCTCACATGGTTCTTGTTTGGCGAAAGACGTGTTGAAGAAGAGGGAACGCTAGTGATGAACGACGGTGACGGCTACAAGTTCCCGTCGTGGCGAAATATTTTCCTCAAGGTTAACGGCAATAATGAGGTGGTGAACAGAAGTTGGTGGGACTTCCTGGATGGCGGAGAGTCGAAGCCATCGTTGAAAATATCTAAAGAGGATATGAACATTATGATCGATCAGAAAACACAGCTGGTTGAATCTGGGAACTTGATACCAGATGGTCGATTTGTTCGCTCACCCGCTTCCGATCAAGCCAAACCACCCAAGGGTCGTTCAGTATTCACAGTTGTCCTTGAGCAAGACCTGAGACGGAAATACGAGGCAGATCGGTCCGATACTGATCTCTCACCAGCCAATCAGTTCCAGATCGTCTACGTTCCACCTTGGTTCCGGACCCGCATCTCCATCTTCATCTTCTCAATTTGGGTCTTTGCCGCAGTGACCGGTGTTGGTTCGACAATCGTGCCCCTGGTTTTCGGACGGCACATCTTCAAGGCCCTCGTCCCCCCGCATATTCGCACAAATGACATCTATGCCTTTAGCATCGGTGTCTACGTCCTCAGCACCGTCAGTTATCTCGTGTTCCATCTCCACACTGCCATTGACAAGGCTCGGGAGTGGATGACCTTCAGCGTGAACGCACTTGCGGACCGCCATGTGTTGCACCGCGTCACGCGATTGGTCTACCGTACTTCGAAGCTGACCTACGCATACACAATGCTTCTCATGGTTTTCCCCATCTTGATTACTGCTCTAGTGGAGATGTACGTCCTCATCCCCCTCCACACCTACATGGGAACCGGAGACGCACTACGTCTTGATGAAGGTCTGGAGGGACACACCGTTCGCATCATACAAGCCTGGACACTAGGAATTCTCTACCTAAAACTCGGATCGCGTGCTTTGACTCTCTACGGGGGACGTCCAGCCCAAGCCGTCCGAGCCGTCCTCCGCCAAGGCTGGCTGAACCCGGACATCGGCGTTCTCACCCGCGCCTTCGTCATCCCCGGCTTCGCCGCATCGGCCGTCATGCTCCTAATGCCACCAGCCCTCGCCTGGGCAACCCTCAACTGGGTCCTCGACAGCAGCACCACAAAAGTCTCCTACGAGATGCAAGTCTCCACCTACCGACTCGCTTACCCCATGACGGCCCTCTTCTGGGCCAGCATCCTCATGACGCGCCGCATCCTCCGCATCTTCGAAGGTTGGCAGGTCCGCATTCGGGACGAGGCGTACCTCATGGGCGAGCGTCTGCACAACTTTACCGGTCAGGCGGCTAAGGCGTCGGTTTGGAGGTCGAGTCCGCGGATGTAGGTAGTTGGATAGGATTGAAGTTAGCTTGTTGGGTTTTGCTAGGAAAGAAGAAAAGTACATACGCGGTTCCTGGTAAGGACCGCTAGACCATGACATACATGATATGACATAGGATATTTCTATTCACTGTAGAAGTAAATGAAAGGTTTAACAAAATGTTACGTTCTTATGAGGAATGTGAGCAGTGATTGTATGTAACAGGTATGAATGTGACTTACCCTTCCTTTTCCTTACCCTTCCTCTCTCATCCACTGCTGTCTTCCCAAGTGAACGTTCTTACCAGCCCATACTCACAGCCCTCCTCATAAGCCTCTTACCCAGCGTGTCGACACAATGGTTGGATTCAATTTCACAATCATAATCAAGTTCCTAGTTCAAGGAGGTCATTTTCGAACTTTTTATTTGCTTGGTTGTCCTATCCATATTATCTTCACCTTCACCTTATCCATTTCGTGCCGTTCCATTTCAGTTAGTTATGTAGTTACTCAACCATCCAGTTATTTAGTTACTCCCTCGACCATCCAGCTACTCCCTCAGCCATCCAGCTACCCTCCACTCACCCTCCACCCTCCATAGGTATACTGCCTCGCGGCAAGCCGACCATGTATGTACGTATGTACACAGTCAGTCGGTCAGTCAGCCAAACAACAACAAGGACCAAAAGAATGTCTTTCAAAACCAATCAAAAAACTCAATCAAAAAACAACGCTTAATTCCATCCCCTCAAGCTATCAGATGTTACGGTTTGGTTTGGTTCGGTTCGGTTCGGTGACAACCACCCCCATCAAGGTCAATCCCCTTCCCACCAAACAATCGCTATCAACCCTACTAGCATAAAACACTTTAACGAAAGTAAGTAGACAATACGAAAAACACCCCCAACCCAAAGAAAACAAAACAATGACATACACCGCATCGTATTGATCCATCTGTCATCCACAACCTCACTCACTTCCCCCGGACTGCGTAGACTCAACCACAGTATCAATCGTCGACAAGCCCTGCAGCCTTGCAGCAAGTCTCTCCCCAGAGACCAAATGATCATGCGGCGCCTCCGTACTATTCTTACGGCTCGGATTCGCGCTCGCATTCCTGCTCGCCTGTCTACTCTGACGACGCGACGTAGCCTGCACACTGGATATATACGAGCCACGAGCCGAGGCCGGTCCGAATGCAGGCCGCAGCGTCAATATGGGGATACCTCTTTCGGCATCCGCATCAGCTGCCATACTAGTTCGCGGTTTAACCACAGTCGCTGGGAACCCTGGGCTCCCACCACCGGCGCCGGCGACCTCGGCCGCTTCCATGGCTTCTGCAGCAAGGATACTGGCGGGCCGGGGCGGCATGCTGAGATGGTGACCTTCGAACTCTTCATCTCTCAAAGCAAGATGCTGCGCGAACGGTGAACGTTGACGAAGCTCAGGTCCTTTCATGTAGATACGGCAAGCAGCCCACACAAGGACGGCCGAGATGACGCCGAGGATGGTGGAAGCATACTGAAACGTCCTGCCATCTTGTCCAATACGTTTGTAGAAAGGAATCGCGGGTATGGTCAAAATACCGGCTAATAGGTCTCGCGCAAAGCCGTTGCCCCCCGTCGCAGAAGCCGAATAAGGACCGTATGCGCAGACCATGTAATCAATGGTGGCCATGTAAATGGCATAATTCGCCGTGCCAATCATGGCCGTCCCGAACATGGTGCCGATCCAATGTATAGGCGGCCCCTGACTCGTCCAGGCGTACAGCAAGAGGCCGATAGGCAGGAATGGCGCCATATACAGCATGGGTTTGAGTCGCGATTCGTACTGTGCCCATTGATCGTGGGGATTCTGCTCCCTCTTCTTCTGATTCCTCATAAAGAAGGGGATGAACGCCATCCAACCGATGAAGTAGCCAATGGCAATCGGGATAAAAGCAAGCCCAATCTGCCAAGAATTGAAGTTCCATTGCTGGTAGACGAGACCCAGCGCCTGGATCTGCACGAAGATGATAGCATCGGAGAACCCAGAAAGCATGGACAAGAACATGACAATGGGCTCGTGGATGAGCATGTGGAACGGTCGTTTCCACGTATCCCAAAGCTCTTTCCAGCTGAAGCGAACGCGCCACGGGTACAGCTCGCCAGGGCCATATACGTTGTCCTTGGGATCCCGCGCTCGGCGCTCCTTGGCTATTTTGTCTAGCATGATGGTGGTTCGCGTTTCGGGTACAGTGAATAGATGGATCAACTGCACTGCAACGCCGAAAATGATCTGAATCCAAATGCACCAGCGCCAAGCCACCTGCGTCGGCAGCGTTTCGACAAATCCTCCGACGATGGGCCCGAGAACCGAGCCACCCACGGACGAGAAGACGCTGTAAAGGTCAAGTATCAGCCATGACTGCATAGAAAAAACGGGGAATAAACAAAGGGGTGGTAACTCACATGTAAGCAACAGCATATTGTTGACTGTCGCTGTCGTACAAATCGGGAATCATGCCGAGAGTCACACTACCACCGGCAGTGGACAGACCGCCCAAGAATCTTCCTGCAAGCACTGAGGCCAGACTAGGGGCGAATACAACGGGGAGAGCCCAGATATTCGTCAAGAATAACGAGAGTTGTAGAACCGGTCGCCGACCGAGCTCTTCCGACCACGGAGCCCAGAGCTCACAACCGAAGGCGTAAGAGACCAGGAAGATGGCAGCACCTAGGCGTGCTGCCCAGTCGCCGACTTCAAACTCCTCAGCAATACCAGTTATGCCGCTAGAGTAAAGGGAGGTATTGAAATTCATGGAGGTTTGAATGAGAAATATCACAGTCAAAATCCACCATTTCTTCCTCGATGAAAAGGCATAACCAAGCAATTCCTCGCAATCTTCGGGTTTCAGCTCCCTCCTGGCTTCTTCTTCCCTAACCTCTTCCTTCTCGGCGTCCCGAACGCCATCGGTTGTTGGGATGCTGCCCGGCTGAAGAGGGGCAAGACTGCTCTGCGCCCCGACCGTGGTATCGGAGATCCGTCCACTATCATCTGTCCCTTCTGAGCCCTCGTGGGCGTCACCCTCGGTGGCAGTGGGGACATCGTCGCTGCTAGCACCGTCATTGGTGTCGACATTGCCATCGTCGTCATTAGCCTGACTATCGGCATTGCCATTGCCACCACTGCCATTAGCCTGCGTGTCACCAGTTGTATTGTTATTCCTGTCACCACTGGTATCGCCATTATTTTCACCTGTGGTATCGTTATTGCTATCACCGCTAGGTTCAGCTCTGGTATCACAGTTGGATTCGATTTTCGCATCACCGCCGGTATTAGCCTGGGTATCACATTTGGAATCGTTATTCGTATCAACGCTGGTTATGGTAATGTCCTTAGAATCGCCATTGGTATCAACATCCTTATGAACGTTATGAACATGAGTTAACGGGCTGCTCGTGGTAGGGTTGGATGAGTCGTTCGTTGTGTCCGGTTGTCCACTGGGGCTCTCTTTACCGCCGTCGTTAGTAGTGAGGTCTGCGGTGGCTCCATGAGTGTTATCAGCTTTCGATTCGCTGCCGGGTTTGTCGTTTGACGGGACTTTTGATGGAGACTTGATCGGATTGTCCATAGGACCCCCCGTCGCTCCGGGTTGTCCACTCTTGCTCCCTTCCATATTATCGCGCGAAAGGGGGAACGAAAAGGCAAGGGGAGAGGGACATCCGAGGAGGATGTAGTCCGTGTAAGTGAGAAAGAGGAATGATAAGGCGGCGGTTTTGTTTTCTACAATATCAACAGGATAGTAGGGTTCGAGATAGACATGCTATATTCCGTACTCAAAAACGAATGAACGGCTATGAGTAATCGTCGAACATGGTGCCGGGGGGGATGAAGGATGGGAATTTACTGAGAGAAGCAGGCGGCGGAGAGGGCGAAGAAGTAGTAAAACCGTGGACTGCATTCAGATAGCACTATGCCGTGTGAAGTTCGCACATGTTAGGTGCTACCAAACCAGTGTGTGCCAAGGCCTGATGTCTCAGGGCCGCAGTTGACGATGGCTCCCATGGGCCTTTCCTAGAATTCAAGGCGTCACTTCTCGACCGGAAAGTCATTCAGACATCATCTACTTACATGTTATGAGATAATTTGGACACTAGTACCTTAGCCCATCCAGGTCCAATGCTACTAGAGTATTTGGTGGTTAGGTACCAGATCCGGAAAGGGGGAGCCGGCTGACATCGTGTCTCGTTCAAATGGCCGAGCTCGTGTGAAGCCGTCACGCGCAATTCAGATGTTGAATACTACCTACCGTCGACATGGATGAGACTGTTTACTACCTACCTATGCGATTCAACGGTTTTGGTCGTCTTCTGACTTTCCATATCCGGGATGACCTGACGACTGCCGGTCGTGAGAAGAGCCACACCCAGCGCCAGACACCAAGTAAGCAGACTGACATGCATAGTAGCCCCGGAATATGCGGGTGTTCTGCTCGGTCGTGCTCCGTGATGATTATAGAGTTCGTCGTGTCCTGTATGTTTTCATGCGTCTTCAGCCACTCAGAGGAAGCGAACGGGGATGGGCATCCTGCACAGCAAAACCGTAAATCGAGCGAAGAGAAACAGTTGAGGTCATCCTGGGAGTCGCCGTCTCAATCATTACTCAACAGACACTTCACCATATGCTTAATGTGTGTGCCAATCTCATACCCTACACTCACTAGATTTGCCATTAGTAGGGAGTAACTGGACAGCCGGTTCTAAGCGTGTGTGGGGTGCAGGAATGACATGTTGTTGTCGTTCATCGCATCGGCCTTACATCGGGGTCTGGTATTGCGCCCGTGAGGCCAAGAGAAATAGGTTTCCACGGTGAATAAGCGCGGCCAATCAAATCAGGGGTAAACGACAAAGACGGCAACGTTGAAGGCGATGCCTCACAGTGCCCGATCGCATATTCTGCTGGACGCACGGATACGAGCCTGGCAAAGTCTGTTTCAACATGTCTTATGAAAGTCCACCGAGGACCGTGCCGTATCCGAGTCTCTAGTTCTGTAAAGGGATGAAGACAAATATTAGAAATGACTTATTAAACCCTAGCCCCATGAATGTCGCATGCCTCTCTACGCGGAAATCAACGGATGAGGCATAGCATTCACTTACTTCGTGAGATCAAGGTCATATCATACGACAACATGTAAGATCTCGGTGCACAAGAGGCAATGCCGTTCTCGTCGGATCGATGTAATACAAATAAAACATCTTAGAACACTCCTTGTTGATGTTGACATAGTAGGTCTCCCTTGAGGAAAATCGGCCCGCGGCAGTCACCTTGCTCTCGTTTTCATGCGTCGTCAGAAGCGTTCGAAGACTTTCACTGGCAGTTGTTCACCGGTCCAATATAATGCGCGGTTTCGCCGCTTCCGAAAGGACGCCGACGATGGACGATTGTGTTTCATTTGCATGAAGTGTGGTTTATCTGGCGAGTATGACTGGAGAGGAATTGTCAGCACGGACCAAATTGACATCCAAGGCCAGCTGAGAGATGACCCGAGCACCATCCTCGACCAAGCCTGGTTGATATCGGATGTCACCGTTGAAAAGAACTCATTGTATGACACGCGAGGCGCCCATCTAGCCCGTCATCTTACAGGGCTGCAGATCGTGGCAACGAGGGCACACAGAACTCTCTAGATCCCTGCGTAAACAATCACTGCAATGCGTCATTTGATTCTCATAGCGCCTTTGAGACGGGCGTCATTCGACGGTCCAATCTTGGGGCAACGCCCCTTTCTGGACCCTCCGGGTTTGGTGAGACTTTCAGCATGCAACCGTGTAAGACATCAAGCCACCCGTGCGACAGCTACCAGGGCCATATCAGTATAGAGGCAAGACGCAGCTGTATAATGATATCATATACTCTCGAGGTCGGCCTCTCTCTCTGCTCTGTGAAGCTAGATAAGTGAGCCTAAGAGATAAGCTTGCCCATCATGCGTAATCGCATCGCGATCGCGATCGCGCGGCAGGATCCAGTCTTCGAGGAAGAACCGATAAGACCCAGACAAGATGAGATGAACCAAGAGCGGAAGCATCTTCGTCACAATATAGTCGCGTGGATCACAACAAGCCAACGCCTAAATCAAGCCATAACGGGTTGCCATGGCTGAGGAATGGATCGTCTCATAAGCGAAGACATCAACGTTGATTTTAAGTTGTTCGTGCCGGGCGTAGCGAGAACTTCGATTGCGGTGCTCAAAGCTCGGAATGGCATGAATTTCCCATCGCTCGGCGTCGCAGCGATGCCGAACAAAGAAATCTCGTGAAACAGAGACTGACGCTCGCTTGGCTGGACCTGCCTACCCGGGACAAGCTGATACTGACGTAGGACTTGGCGATCCATTGCTCATTTTGCCTTCTCATCGGAGAAGGGGAGAGGAATCGCAGAAATCAACATAAACGACACGAAGAGCAACATTGCTCCTATCATTACGTACCAGACATGGTATGAATCTTGGAGATGTCGATACGTATTCACGACAGATACGAGTACTCGCCCGGTCTAATAACGACACACAGGCCTGGGAGCAGAGGGGATAAACGAAGATGGATGCATGTTGGGCGGTCGATTCGTCGCGTGGCGGTTAAAGGCGAGGATACAGACTGCGAAGCCAAGCATCGGCATTATTTCAATAATGTCCTCTCTCGATACGGCCTCCTCCGATACGTATGACAGACTCCCCAGAAGACGAGGCGCAATCGAGGGCACTGCGTGGACGATCCATTAGCAGAAAGGCGGACAAGAGTACGCGTATGGTCCATCCGGCTGCTTCGGCTGCAGAAGTGTAGCATGAACACGTCCGAATCAGATCACCGTGAAGTGAATTATGAATAGATCAACAATCAATGGAGGCTTGACGGGTGACGAAGATGCAGTCTCCGTTCTGTCAACACGAGTTGGATTTGGCAAAAGGAAAGTTGTTGCGCACGAATCATAAAATCCGAGCCCGTCACTTCTCGTCTGCTGCTATACTTCATACTTGCATAAACCAGTTGATCCTCAAGTTCCCGCACAAAAGCACATTCACTATAGGGATACTCTCGTCTTGTGAATATAATATTAGTATTTCTTGTGTTCTTGTGCTACGAGTACGGGTTACATCTTCCGAATGGGAAGTTCAAGCGATTCCAGCTCAGCATGATTCCTCCACAAACAGACCGACCCTGATTGGAATCATACAAAATTCATAACTAAGGGGTATCGGCAAACTGATTCTCCATCTCCAGGCCAAACATCATGTTCCTGATGTTATTCCTTGCACTCCATACGATGTTCTCTGTTGTTCCTTTCTCGCGTACCTCCGGATTGTCGGAGACCTGGATGTCGCTGTCTCGTGAGACGCTGCCCTTGGCTCGGTGATGGAAGAAGACCGGCGGTGTCACGCTGAGGCACTTGGCGCGGAGACCCTCCGTATTACCCGATGCTCCGTCTCGGCAGAAGTTTGCGAGCGCGTTGTCAAAGGCACCCCAGAGGTGATCGACCGACATGTCGAACAATACTTTGCGAGCACCTCTCTGTGAAAGCGCATATGCAAAGGAACATATCGGACCTCCGGAAACGTGAATCCATCGTGTGAACTCGGGATACTGCTGGAAGTCCACGAGACCCGTGATCTTGCTCAACGGCGGTACGGTCTCGTCGTTGTAAATGGTAAACTTGGGGTGCTCCGGTTTCCCCTCGTTTTCTGGCAATGTCTCTGGGAAGATCTCGCCGCAGCTAAAAGCCCCTGTCAGTACTTGATGCACGTTCATGCCCCCCAGCTCCGGGATTGGCGTGATCCATCCACGTGACAAACCAGGGTGAACTCACTGGCCAATCCACAGCACGTCCCAGTCATTGCCATACGGCGAAGACGACGGACCCTCAGATTGCAGGACCGCACGAGTGCCTTCGGCAACTTGCTTGAGTTGGGTTTTCAAGCGAACGTCCCTATGCTACGGTATCAATTCTCGAGTCCCCTAGAACGGAGAAAGAGGAAGAACTTTACCAGTCCATATCATCTTCCATGATGAGCGCGGATTCCAAGTTCTCTTCCACTATCCTGCGCCAGTCGCGTAAGTTACCAGTCTTTGAAACAAATTGGTCGGCGCGTAGATCTCTACCTTCTGATGACATTCATGTGACCTCTCCAACTTCCCACATTCTGCTCTCGGTATGACTGTCTCTCTACTCCCACAGGCAACGCCTTGTCGGGCACATCTTCGCCCTTGACGCCATCGACGAATTCGACGTGGAACCCAGTGAGAGCGCTCGTCAAAGCAAATGCATCGCGCTTATCGGTGCGTTCCGGAAGGCCCACAACAAAAATTTTGGAAAATCCTAGGGTGTCGTTCTTGACTTCATCTATGAGCGCGTGTCGGAACTCTGGACGAGGCTGGCATGCTATCAAGATGACCAGCACCAAGAAAACGGCTAGTAGACCTAAGATGATGCGCCGTGGTGACTGTCGCATATGCACGATGTTGTCGCCAATCTCGAATCTCGACCTCTTGCCCATTTTGCATGAGATGGAGAAGAAAGGAATGAGGTTGATGAGAGAGAGAGAAAACGCGATGATCCGAGGGGTAACGCCGGTACTCGTTCATCCCAAGATAGGTACGATAATATCGATGCATTGTCGACGCGCCTTGCGTCGTTGGCCTCTTCTAGCCCTATGACAAAAATAGACAGCCAATCTGCGCTCGATTCAGACAAGTACCCTCACTAGGTCGCTTAGGTGTGCGGAATACCAACGTGTGGGTTGCGTTGATCAAGGGTTCCAACGCCTGACCCTGCAGAATCCGACCCAGAATTATTGTGCTCGATGCACCGAAGATGCCTAGCGTGCTGCCCTGATTCCTATTCCGAACCTGCTGATGACAAGACGTTCACGTACGAGTAGTGTTTCTACGACAGGTTACCGGGTTCACCCGCCCCCAACTTCTCAACTATTCCGTGCCTATCGTACTCGACGCCATCCATCCATCTCTTGGAATAACTATGGAAACACCTCAACGACATTACCGCAAAGAATGAGATCTTTTCAATGTGGCCACAGCCTCAGCTTACTTTTCAGCTGCGCTTTATACCTCGGGATAGCAACAATTTCGAGAAGAACGGCACTTCACATGGTCTTACGGCACGCGATATCTTTAGCGGCTCTATTCCGTGGGTCGTCCATTCAAAGCCTACGAGTACCTAGGCTAAAGAGTCTGGCAGATCCGCCACGCGTTGCTAGCGGCTTTCGAGAAATCAGGTATTTCGTACGGATTGCACACCTAAGGTGCGGATTACGAAATAGTGATCGTACATAACTACAACTCCTCGCTGCCAAAAGTACGGTAGCATTGGCATTCGGCTGAAGTACGGACGAAGCCAATACGAGAAGAGCTGTGATTGATGAAAGATCAGGCAATGGAATCCTGAAACACTAGATCCTTTCTCGCTAAGCCGTGAACCACTCTGGACTGGCAGGGTCGAGTCACTTTGCTACGATACAATGTTCCGTACTTCTCTACGACCTACCCAGGTCCTACCTACGGGACATAGGCACGGGAGGGGGAGTTGTCTCGGTGGACCCGAGGCAACGCTACGTATGCATTGGAGCGGCACAGTTCCCACCAACCTACCCAGTCAGCGGCGTTGGTTTCCATTTCAGGCAGAATAGGAAGCGAGCTGGACGATCACGAAGCATATCTTTTGCTGAATTAAGCGCCTGAAATCTTAGTATGGACCGACTAGCTGGCTTGGCTGCCCTATCCATACCGCAGGAGTGCAATTACCTACATACAGGCCGACTTTGCGAGGCTGGGAGACGACACCATCCGCAGACCACAGTAGGCACGGAGTGCCGTACCTATTAGTAGCGGCTGTGGTAAGCGCCATCGTGTGGGTTCTCGAACGAGTTAGGTAGGATCAAGAGATCGGTTGTAAGCTGCAAACCGGCATCCTTCGAACAAAATCTTCTTCCCCGGGCCCAAAAAGTTCCATCGTAGAGGCTCGACCCATAGCTGATCACGATAAATATATGCTGACGATCAATAATCGTCTAGTTTCAAGCGTTTTTCCGGCTTTTCATCCACGCTGAAAAACACATACGAGAAGTGCAGCGTAGTAGGTAACACTCTATATCTGATCGTCAACGGCAAACCCCGATATTATGCGTCGTGGTCTACGTTCGTGACGCAATGTTTCAGTCTCTATTGACGGCTCCTCTCACCATGCGTCACTTCACCTTCTTCCTCCCGTTCCTCCTCCTCCTGATCCTGGACGGCGCCGCGGCGACGTCCTTTATCTCCCCGCAATACCAAACGACGGCCACTCATAACCGTTTCGATGGCAATTCTGTCTGGGAGTTAGGATCGACGCAGGTCGTGGCCTTTGACACGGCCTTCGAGGCCTACCGGCTCGAGTTCTGGCAGCAGAATCCAGATGATACTGCCTCGTTGTCGCGTAGTATAGTTTACAGCCGTAAGCCTACCAACTAAAACCAAGAAAAAAAAGAAAAAGGGGGATGAGAGGGAGGAAATTAACAAAACTTGCAGAAGCCGACGGTGCACATCTACCGCAGAGTTTCCAATGGACTGTGCAGACATACGAGTTCAAGCTCTCGGACTCACCCATCTTCTTCTTCTGGCTGCGCGACGAGCTCTCCGATAACCAGCAGACCTCGTCATATTTCAACATCACGGTCGCCGCGGTGGCCAGCAGCAGTTCGAGCTCGAAAACGGCAGGGCCTACGTCGACGGCAGCGACGGTATCGAGTAGTTCTTCTTCACCAACTGCGACGGGGACAGAGACACCCACCTCGCAATCCATCACGACAAAGTCGAACGATGGAAGACTCCCGCTCGGCGCGACGATAGGGATCGCCATCGGCGTCGCGTTGGGCGTGATATTACTCGCCGCCATCGGCATGTTCGTATTCCTGAAGAAGCGGAAACAGAAGATGCAACAGCAACAACACGAGCGCCATCAAAACCAGGATATTTTACTGGAGCAGAAGTCGACGTATCAGGGGTATGAACCCATGGCTTCGACGCTGACGCCGCCCGTGGAACTCTCGATGTCGATGAGGGCGACGGAGTTGATGGAGAATGGACATTATGATACGACGAGGGTGGAGATGCCTGCAAATTCACCGGTGAATGGGTTCAGATAGGGGGATGAACTGTTGGTGTATAATGGGCTTGTCAGTGTGGATAGCGAGCATATGCATGGGACAGCGAAGTTCAGTATATATTAACTATGAGCGCTTTGTTGTTATGATGTTATGAAGGATGTTGTTTGTGTTAGCGATTTGTTGTATACCCCAAATTCGAGTTGATGTTTTTTAGATGGATGTTGGGTGTTGAGACTGCATTACGCAAGAATCACGGGTTCGTGTAATCTTCACCTCCTCAATAATTGCCATACGGATTACGGATTACAATGCGGAAGCACGAATCGTACACGTTTCACGATCCCTAGTCTCTAGCAGACTCGGGAGTTTTATTTAGAACGCGGACACTACGGTTGAAGTACGCCTCCCGAGCTGTCAAACCTGACGAGCCGCACCACCACATATCTCCTATTCCCTCTTCATTTTCAAGACTCGCTATTCTTCATCGCATTTAACTCAACATAAACAGAATAAACACTCTTTACATCAGAGTAAACATCTCTCTTTAACAAAAGTCCCCGAAACAATCAAACACTAGTCCCAGCAACCAATCCTGCCAATCCTTCCACGGACGAATTTCGTTCACATCATCAACCTACTTACCTACCCTATCCCACTTACACACTCGTACTTACGAATAACAAATTACCTACCCGAGCTTGTTGAGTAATCAATTAATACACTCGGTCCGATCCTCAGCCGGCGGCCAACCTCACTCAATCTACGAAATACATATGCACGGAATGCGGTAGGTACGATCTATCGCCAGGATCCCCGGCAGTAGACGAGAAGACAAATCATGTTAAAAAAGATGAATCTGTGAGGTGAATATGAATGCTTCCCGTCCCGTCCTAACATAAGATGCGGATTACCTAGGTACATACTGAACGTAATGCCCGCGGACGGGAGCGGTTGCGGCTGCGCGTCTATTGAGACCTTTCAGATCACTTAACCTATCTCCTACTCACATACCTACCTACTTACAGCACTATCCGTATTCTACTTCATACAGCGAGTCCAAGCCGGAGCAATTAAACAAGAACCCAGCCTAACTCAAAGTCTCAAGAAAAGTCCCCGAATTCCTTCGGCCTCATCGGACATAAGGTAAGCGTCTACCTATCCAAAATAGGCGCGATGCAGCGAATCTCAATTGAACCCATGCCCCTAGCACAAGTGTTATGATGTGGGGTGCGATCAACCCCTGTCTTGCATCAATTCAATTCATTCAATCCAATTCCTTCAAGCTGAACAGCAGCCTCAGGAATCAAATACCCTTAGGTAGGTATGTAGGTAACCAAATCCCACCCCGGAGAGAAAAAACATACGAGGTGTGCATGACGACCATGTGGTCGCTTCACAGAAACAGAAACGATGGACGGCTGGAATATGCACAGAACCGCTTCCGTATCGATCCGTTACATACAGAGAGATGTTCGGAATATGGTATTTTAGCCGCCTACCACCCTTTACTAATAATTACCAGTCCAGCAAGCAAGCATGAACGCTCCCCCTATCCAATGCCGTGACGAATAAATGACGAGAGTGAGGTCCGGCCATGACGGCCACTTTAGTATTAGGTAACTGTCCGCGTTACTCGCGTTGCGTAGCATCTATTTACGGAAGCCCTCCTTAACCCCGTATTGTAAACCCCCTCAAAAAGAAACGTAACAATGACAAAAGAAACCGCTCACAAAAACACGTAAGTATCGTAACCACCATCTCCTCGCCCTGCCCCTTCCCCTTCCCCTGAGCAAACTTCACAACCCCCGCGAGATAACTTCACAACCCTCGCCCTCGCCCTCGCACAACCCACGAGAAAACTTCACAACCCGCGAAACCCCTACCCCCTCGCCCCTATCCTCCTCCCCCTCGTCCTCCCCCTACGAACCCGTTTCCTTATCAACACCTCCCCCATCAACCTCGGCGCAAACTTCCGCGCAACCTTCGTGATTTCAGCCCGGAGTTCCTGCGCGAATTGCGTGATGGAATCCTCCCCGTCGGGGATGCCCGACTGCTCTTCCGCGAGCGCCATTGCGCCGCGGAAGGCGCATTCTGCATCATATAGCGTCTGGGGCGTTCGTGGTAGTTAGCCTTTTTTTGTTTTTTTTTTTGGGGTGGGGGGTTTGGGAGGGAGGGAGATTTTGGGAAAGACAACACACCTCTACAGACGGCACCGGCCTACTCTGCATAAGTCGACACAGTCTCGTCGCGAAGGGGACGGCGAGCGAGGGACTATTTTTTTCAGTCTCCAGACCATTCCCCAAATAACAACCACTTACATCGGCTTGCATGACATCTTCGACGGACATGTGAAACACCGCGTCTGTGGGGATGCCGAGAAACATTTCCCGTCCGTCTTTCCTGAGAGTGCGGATTCGACGCAGTTGAGGCATGGTACGGGGCGTAGGATGCGGAATTTGGGACCGGTGGATTGGGGACTGCGACGCTGTCGCGGTGGCCGGAGGGCGAGGCGGAATGAGGATGAGTCTCGATGGAGAGAGTCGGAGGTCCATGTGGAGAATACTTTGGTCGCGGGACTGGGAGTGGAGGGAGGGGGGGATTTGGATGTCTTTTCGGATTTAATAGGCGTGCGTTTACCGCCCTTGGGACGATTTTCAGTTTGGCCAGCGTTGGACAAGTTTGAAGAAACAGGGGGGATGCGTTTGGGTGGACGGCCTGGACCTCTCTTCGGACGAATGACGGTTGGACCGGAAGCAGATTTGGGAGTTGTGCTGGGTTGGCTACGATTCCGTGATGAGCGCAGCGTCATATGGAAACCGAGTGGATGCCGATGAATGGAACCGGTCGACGAGGAAGTCCCAGAGACGGGACGATAACCGCCAGGGCGCAGGGTCATGTGGAAAGGAGACGGAGTACTGCGTTCTTTGACGGCGGGCTTCTCGATAGCAGGAATATCGGGATCAGGTTTGGGAGCGTCTGGCAGTGGAACCTCTTCGATGCGTATTGCCACGATATCATCGACATTCAACGATAACTTCTCTTCGTCTGCGGGAGCCGGGACTGGAGAAGCAAGCATCTTGGGAGGCGGGTCGATATCGACGGATGGGGACCGAGCACCCATCAGACCTTCAAACCATGCCATGGTTGCCATGGGAGCACTTGATCTCCATTAGCCTCATTCAAAGGAGGTCACGATGTCACTTACCCTTTTGGACTGGGTATGACTGGGTGAGTATCTTGGGTTAAGAATGCCCACAAGGAAGACTTCACCCCTAGGGAAGAGATAGGAGGGAAGAACGCAAAGCCTGATTGCAGGAAGGGCAGAACGTATTTATACACAAACTGAGGGCCCTGAGGCTAGTTGGACTCGGCCATCTCCATCGTCAAGGTGATTCTTGCCGATTGCCGGCTCGAATGCCTTACAGCGAATGGCGTCATCTACGGAATACGATCGTGCAGCCTTGATGAGGCACCGGAGCTCGAACAGGACTCCGGAGGGAGACTCAGGGGTAGAGAGCTTGCGTGTGTATCACATCTTCGGAGACAACTCATTGTGTCGGACTTTAGGATCTACTCTCTTTCAGAGAGGTAAGATAAATTTTGTAGAGTAGGCGTATTTCACTCTGAAGATATAGAAAAATGCTATCAAATATCTTGGAGTTCGGCTGCATTCTAACTTCACTCTGAAGACGGAATTGTATTCCGTGTGTCTTACATGTAGACAGGCATGGGAGATTCACGCATGACGTTCACTGATAATGTGAACTTACAGGCACGAGTAGGCATTTTACGAGGTCGGAAGTTACTCGTAAGTGTGGTTCCCCTTTTCTGAAACTTCGGTCATTTCACACGTCAACAAGTTAAGTCCGATGCTAGCGGAGACTACGAATCAAGGTTGGCTATTCAGAATCAGATCACTGGCAATCAAGAGTCGCAACCAAACATGAACACACACATAGACACACGAGAAAGAGTGTTACGGAATCGAACGAGATTCATTATCGTCATTCTATGCAGAAATCATACCCCAAGAAGCTAACATAACACAGACCCGAGCTCAACTAGAACCGACAAATAAAAGGAAACAGCAATGAGAAAAAAGCCAGACATGTTTGCTCGAACTCCCCAGCACAATTCTTGTCGAATCTAACTCTCGTACACCTTGCACTCCCCAATTACTCTTCTTTATTTGAGATACTTCATAATCTCCTCTCTCTCGCCAACTGGCATGGTGGCCAGTAGCTCCTTGAAACCCTTGATAGTGGCACTCTTGTCGCTGCTCATCAAGTCCGACACCTGTCTTGATACAGTCTCGGCCTTGATGGCATCCACCTTGGTGGAGATCGTCTTAGCGTTCTCCTCGTACCATGTGACAACCTCCTTGTCGTTGTGAGAGAACTTGGGAACGCCCGACCATGCAGCAAGCATAGCCAGGTGCTTCTGCCGAGTCTCCATAGCCTCGACACTGCTGGAATCCTTCGTCGTGCATCCGGCGGCAGCGGCCATGCGCTTGAGGATGTAGTCCTCGTTCAGACGTCTGCGCGCACGCCAGTAGAAGAAGCGGCGAGCGTTTCTCCACTCGATCGCCTCGCGGATCGTACCCTTAGCCTTCATGCGACCAGCACGGTCATGCAAATCGGCGAATTGGATACTGATCTGCGCATAGATGGGCAACAGCTGCTTCTCTCGGGTCAACATCTGCGCCTTGAGGTCCTCCAGTTCCTCCTTGGACAAGCTCGGGTCCGCAGCCTGCTTCTTGAGAGCGGCGTAAGTTGGGTCGAGACGAGCCATTGTCGCAAGCTGCTTGTCCTTTCGGTACTTGATACCAATGATACCCTCGGGTTCCAGGACACCAGCGCGCGCTTCGACATCGGCGTACATTTCCATAGAAATGGGGTTGATGGTGGGGTCAACCACGACCCAAGAACCACCACGCAACTCACCAAAGGGCGGAATGTACACGAAGATGGGCTGTTCGTACTTGACCAAGGCGTCGACGATGTAAGATCCGTACTTCAGCACCTCGTTGTACATGTCGCGTTGACCACCAGAGAAACCTCTCCAGTTGGCGAGGATCATGAGCGGCAACTGCTCGCCGTGGTTGAAATCGTTAATGGCTTGGGCGGTCTTGAAGGCAGAGTTGGGGTACCAAACACCACCAGCCTCGTTAGTGACTTGCTCCACGGAGTCGGGGTTGGCAGGGTCCGCAGGGGTGATGTTCTCTACTGTGCGCGTCTCGACAGCAATGACACCCATGGGGATACCACCAAGACGAGCACGACCGACAACGACGGTGCGAGCCCAGCCACCAAGCGTCTCGACAAAAGAGTCCGTGTCGAAAAGACCAGGCTGGAAGCCATCCTCATCCTGCTTACCAGCGATGATCCATCTAACGTCATAAGGCTGCTTGTTAGGTGGTGTGTAGACGATCTCACGATCCCATGTGTCCTGGCTAGGAGTGATGGGGACCGGGAGGTTACGTTGCGCAGGAATGAACGAGAGCCACTCAACAATCTTCGACACACCAGCGAAGTCGTCGTTGGCGGTCATGTGCGAAACACCGTTGCGGTACATGATTTGAGTGCCACCAAGTTGCAGGTTAGAAGTGTAAACTTCACGACCGAGCAGGTTGTTGAGAGCACCAGCACCAGTGAGGATGATAGGCTGGCCTTCAATCTGGATGGCACGTTGACCGAGACGGACAAGGTAGGCACCGATACCTACACCAATTAGCTATGAAACAAACATTTAGAGAATAACGTGAGACACTTACCAATAGATCTGCACGTAATGAGAGTGAGCGTGAAGATATCGTTGTAGGCTCGGCTGGTGGCACCGGCAATCAGACCGGAGCCGCGCAGACATTCAACACCTAGACCGTCTTCGGCACCAACAATGGCAACAATCTTGTGTCGCTGCTCACCATCTTCACTAACGGGCTCGGTGATGACATCACGCGATGCGCCCTCCTCGAATCTCTTCTTCGTAGCATCGTCAAGGTACAGGTACTTGAAGCCTGCCTCCTGCTTGCTGGGATCATTCCACGCGACCTTGAAGTGCGGGATGAGTTCCTCCGCGAGACCCAGACGAGCACCCGAGTTGGCAGAGAGGTAGATACGGGGAATACCCATACTGCGAGCAAGGTCGGTACACTTGTTGAAGAAGTGATCCTCCTTAGGTCCGAAGGAACCGATCTTGTAGGTGATATCGTTGGCAACTACCACGAACTTACGGCCGTTGGGATACTCAGGAGTACGGGCATTGATGACCCATCCGACCATACCGCAAGTGTTAGTGCCAGGTTCGCGGGAAACTTCAGTAACCTTGTCGTGATCATCGAGGACCAATTCGCTGTACTCGATGCATTCGCCATGGAGAGGCTTCTTGTCCACAAGTCCGGGCTGCTTCTTGGCTAGTTCCACCCAGCAGTTTTCGACAGCCTGTCTGAAAAGCTCAGGGAAATCGTAGACGTACTGAGTGCCCATCAGGTGAGCCTTGTATCGCTTAGGCTGGAGCCAGTTCTTAGTAGGGTAAGGGGTTGAGACGGGCATGAGATGCATGGAGCCAATCTTATTGGTACCACCGATGGAGTGGAACACCTTCTCGCCCTTCTCCGACTTGCGCTCAGCGTACATCTCGACCTGGATAACGTATCCAGAAGTGTTGCTGATCAGGACACGCATAGGAACTGGCATGCCGGTAACAGCGTCCGTGCAGACAATACGGATCTCAACGTGCGAAACACGCAGGCGCCAGGCACGAGGTCCGAAACGATCCAGGAAACCCTGCAGCGAGTGCTCCACCTCTTGAGGCATCAGTTGGAAAACCGGGGAGAAGTTCAAGAACAGGTGGTTGAGATCAGAGTTGTTGTTGCCAATAATCTCCATGGCGTCGAAAATATCGTTGATGACGCGGTCTGTCTCGGACACAAGGTACTCCGCGGTGGGGATGTCGTCGCGTAGACGGCCAGGTCGGATGACTACACGAGTGAAGTAGCGCTTGTCGGTTTCGACGCCCTTGCCGATGGCCTCGTAGACGTGGATGTTCTTGTTTTCAGTGAAGACGGGCGTGATCTTGAACTTGGAGAGACGCTGCAGCTCAAGCTGGAAAGCCAAGGAAGGTTCAGCGTGACGAATACTGTCATCTTCCAGGTAGTCTGGGCCACGGAAAGTGTAGTATCGAGGGTATGAGCCGTCGGTCCAACCGCACACAAAGGTGACACGACGGACACGACGCGCGTGCAGTTCTGGCTTGAGACCCTCAATCATGCCGCGGATTCTCGAGATGATCTCCTCATCGGGTACAGATTCACCGTCGCGAACAGCCACGTTGATAACATTGGACAGCTCGGAGTGGTCCATCTTGACGGGCTTGCGCTTGCCAGTGAGATCAGGAACTGCACTAGGAGTGCGAGGCTTGGTAATAGGTAGACTGTCCAAGGCCTTCTGCAACCATTCCTCAGCATCATCCAGGTATCGGCAGGGTACGATAACACCCTTCCGCTCGGGCTCAGTCTCGGTAATCTTATCCAAGAGGGCCATGTCGCTAACCGAACTGACGCGGCTCAACGCGAATGCCTGTGGTTGAGGCGTGCCGGGCACGGATGGATTCATGGACTGAGAGGCGATATTGAGCTCATGCTTGGATTTGCGGAATGAGAAATCCCAGGTGAGATAGGCCGGGTTGGACTCCGTCTCATCGGCGTGGTACTCGACTTTGGTGACGTCGTAAGCACGGTAAGCCCGACGAATGTAGACTTCAAGGGCAGCCGCTGAAACCCACGGGTCGTCGTGCGCAAAGAAGGAAGACAGCACATCAAATACAGTGTACTTGGAGTCGACTACCTCCTTGATGACATCCAGGTTGGGCTGGCGATGCTCCCAGCCG
Organism: Xylariaceae sp. X170; assembly: GCA_028637755.1. Classification (NCBI taxonomy): domain Eukaryota; kingdom Fungi; phylum Ascomycota; class Sordariomycetes; order Xylariales; family Xylariaceae; species Xylariaceae sp. X170. The sequence goes on along the minus strand of JAJFDJ010000040.1, from coordinate 200,394 downwards.
GTCTCTCCGTACTTGTTCTCGACCACAGATGATCGCAGGATGTGCTCCATCTGGGCGGTACGCTCCTCCAATGAGGGTAGCGCACACTGAATCAGGATCTCTCTGGCTTTCAATGACACCTTCGCAGTGGCTCGGGAGTCAAGCTCCGCCATCTTTCTCAATACGGGACGGAGATGTTTAGCGACGTTGCCAACCTGTGGCTTGTTGGGGCGGTATTCGTCGAGTAGGGCAAGGACAAGATGATTCTTGGCAGCAACACGGCTGTGCGAGAGAACAGTCTGAATCACCTTCATGTAATCCTCCTTATTCTCTTCACGAAGCTTGAGGACGACATCTTCATCTTGTGACCGACGGTTGGCAAAAAGAGATTCAACGTCGGTGTAGATGTTCAGGAGCGAAGAGATAGCATTCAGCTCGCGGACCTTTTGTCCGTCAGCATAGTTGACGAGGACGCCTAGCAAAGGTTCCAGAGTGGCGCGTAAGGTATCAGCATCGGATGGGGAGAGGTTGTCAGTAAGGAACTTGGTGAAGGATCGAGACAGGGTCTTCGCCGGGAATTCGGTGCCACGGGCCTTTGCTCGCTCAATGGCCTGCGTGAACGTAGCGTCGAGTTTCTGTGGCATTCGGGAGTGAAGAGCAGAGTGGTGGGCAGCCCATTCGCCGTAAGGGAGTTCGGGGTCTCGCAGAACTTCGATCATCTCTTTCAGGGTCTGTTGCATGATAACCGAGTTATCGAAACCCATCAGAATGTTTTGCAGGATGGTGTATAGTCTGTTGAATCTCTGGGCTGGCTTGTTACCACCGACCTGCGGGGAACCAAGATCCGGAAGCTGACCGAGGAAGGGCTGGGCCTGCTTGACACGGGTAGGGTCATCCAAAGCAAGGATACCAAGAATATCACCTGCTTCAATGGTAACTCCGGGCTGCTTGATTAGTTGGACAATACCATCCTCTTGAGCAATCAAGGGCATGAACATCTTCATGACTTCGACTTCAGCAAAGGTTTGGCCTGCCTTGACGTGTTCGCCGTTTTCAACAGTGTACTTGACGAGTTTACCAGGACTGGGGGTACGTAGCTGCGTGGGATCGTTCTCCTGCTCGAGCAGGCAGGTCTTGCTGTCGACCGAGACACGCGTGGCACCGACTTCCTCCTTCCAGTAAACGCTGTGACTCCGTCCGTTGATCAAAATGAGCAGACCACCATCACTCAAAGGTCGGATGCCGACTTGGCATTTGGATCCGTTAATGAAGAGGTGGTAGCTATCCACTGCCGCGCGAGTGGCCGTGAACTTGTAACGGTGACCCTCGTAAATGAAGTCAATGGGGAACACTGTCTTGAGGATATCCTTGGAAGGAACCTGACCGCGCTCCAAACCAGCTCGGTATTCGCTGATGGTGGCCTCGCAGGCAATGTGAGCCTTTGTGGTAGCACCGCAAACAACGGCCAAAATAGGGTCAGGACGCTCAGCAGTCAATCTCTTCGAGATCAACTCGTCTAACCAACCGGTGGTAATTGTGTTATCCTCGAAGGCCTCAGTCTCGAGCAGCTTAATCAGATACTCGACGGTGGTCCTGAAGTCACCACGAATGCTCAACTCTTTCAGTGCAACAACCATGTTTTTCCGCGAAGTCGCTCGGCTCTCACCGAATGCAAAGATGTGACCAAACTGACTGTCGGAGAAACTGTGGATACTCGACGATGTACTGACGGAGAAGTAACCCCAGACATTAGCACTACTCCTGAAGTTCAGGTCGTGCATGACACCGTTGGAAGGCTTGAAACCCTCACCGGGGTCTTCAGAGGTAATACGACAAGCTGTGCAGTGTCCACGAGGTTGCGGTCTGCGCTGTGTCTTTTCACTCTGGGGGTCCTTAAACTCGAAATCAATCTCGGTGGAAGTCTTGGGGTCGACACCATATAGCAGACGGATATCGCTGATACGGTGCAGGGGGATACCCATGGCAACCTGTAACTGGGCGACAGGCAAGTTAACACCGCTGACCATTTCAGTGGTAGGGTGCTCGACCTGGAGACGCGGGTTCAGCTCGAGGAAATAGAATTTGTCGTCATCGTGCGAGTAGAGGTACTCGACTGTACCGGCAGAGACATAACCAACAAGGCGACCGAGTCGCACCGCCGCCTCTTCCATTCCCTTGAATGTTGGAGGCTTGGCGATGGTAACCGGAGCCTCTTCAATAATCTTCTGGTGTCGTCGCTGGACGGAGCAATCTCTGCCAAAAAGGGAGATGTTGTTACCGTACTGATCGGCGAGCAATTGCACCTCCAAGTGTCGTGCATTTCCGGCCAACTTCATGATGAAAATGGGTGATCCAGGAATCTCACTGGCCGCGGCATTGTATAGTTGCTCGAAGCCTTCGGCCGACATGGCTTTTCGGATACCCTTACCACCACCACCTTCGGAGGCCTTGATCATGACGGGGAAGCCAATTTCATTCGCCTTGGCGAGACCTTCCTGCCAGGAGCTGACGCAGCCCTTAAGGTAAACATCCTCAGCAACAGTGACAAGTCCCTGGTCATCGATTTGGACCGAATCCACGCCTGTTCCCGACCAGGGGATACACGGCACCTTAGCATGCTGCGCGACAATGGTGGAAGAAATTTTGTCACCAAGGGAACGCATAGCCGATCCGGGCGGTCCAATGAAGACAATCTTTTTGGGTGAAGCTGCTAGTGATTCGGGCAATTTGGGGTTTTCGGAAGCATGTCCCCTGTTCACTCGTCAGATCATGGTTGCCATAGTTATGTCAAGTCTTGTGAACCAAGGGAACTCACCAACCAGCCCACACGGCGTGGACATTCATCCGTTCGGCTACATCAACAATGAGCTCTACGTTGGCGTAGTTGTGGTTATTTGTGCCACCGGGGACTTCGACGTAGTTGTCTGCCATTCTGATGTAATCGGCGTTGGCCGCTAAATCTTCTGGGGTAGCCATAACAGTGAATTGAATGGCCCTCTCGTCGCCGAAAGTCTCGTACGCCCATTTTCGGACTGATCGAATTTCCTTGACGGCGGCGATACCATTGTTGGCAATGAGCACCTAATACCGAATCCTGTTAGTCTACTCCGTTCAAACTCGGCGGGGTCCGCGCCTTGAGCAACCAACATTTGTGATAACAGTGTGACCATCGTGGGCAGCCACGAAGTCCTTCACTTTGGAGGGAGGGGCATTTTCCAGTCGGTTACCGCCAATGAAGTGGTCCGCAACTGAGTGTGTCTCGCGCCAGGAGGCCTTGCCGTTGACGACAGGCACTGTTCGGCCGGTTATTTGAGCAGGCATATTTGCGACTGGAGAAGAAAGTGGCAATGGGGTGTTGGCGGAGTGGGAGAACAAAGTCGAGACGATCAAGGGACCATCCAGTAACGGCAAATGCCCGGCTCGAGGGCCTACAAAGCCTGTAAGACGAGCAATAGTGTCGCGAGGAGAAGGAATCGGGGGTATATGAGACTAGTGTAGCAGCTGGTCGACGAAGCTACTCCACGAACGTCTTTTCTCTTGCTGGGGCGTGGGCAAGAGGTTTTGGCAGGTTGATGTCGGATCCGATATGTTAAATGGATCACAACTGGCAATCAATGGTCAGGAACAAGAACACAGAGACAGAGAGGAATGGACAGTGTCCAGGACTGGCGACAGAAGCAACGAGAGGACCTCAATGGCCAGTACTCGGGCAAGACTGCTAGGATCCAGGACTTACAAAGGCACCGCCAGAGGGTCTATTTTCCGGGTATCTAGCTTATGGACTGGACTGAGAAAAATAGAGGTGGGCGGGACGCAAAGCTGTGCAGAGCTCGAAACACCAGCTACGACAACAATGCTTTCCTTGAAAGAGAAGAAGACGCACTGGCAACAGCGGTCGCAGATTAGACGCAGCGTAGAACACAAACACACTACATACGAGGAGTGGAGGGGAGGGAGGGAAGAAGTATGGGGACGAGACGAGGAGAGGTCACGATAAAAATGACTTTTATCGGCGTTGCTAGCGTAGGTACTTGGCAGTACATCCGCCTCAGGAATGGATATAAGTGGGGTTATCGCGACTTGGAGACCTGGAGTTGCACCGTTCTGCTAAGTACCTCGAGGTACCGTATCAGATCTTACTCCGTGCAAACTTGACAACGAGTGGCTTGCAGACGATTGTGAATTAATTAATTAAGTCTCTTTTCTCATGAATCATGGCCAGCTACTAGAGGTTGGCAATGAACATGATCATACCATTTTCTTTTTTTTGGTCTATCTATTTTCTTTGCAAGTTTTATACGACTGGTACACAATCCGTCGCTGGCACCGCACAACAAATGTTGAGTTTCTGCGTGCATCATTTTCTGGGGATCGACCAACGCTAGCCGTACCTAAGCCCGTTACGGACTAGCGTGCTTTTACAAGTCGGTGCCCTATGATGTACATGCTTCGTACATAACGACGCTCCCACGATGTGCGCAGAATCATGAATCACGTCAGCTTTAGTTCTTCGAAGAGGTTCCCTGGAAATGCCTCTCTTGGGTTGTCCGGTTCTGCACGTTTCCTGTAACGACTGAGTTGACGATCAGCACAATAATGACTTTGCCTTTATGACATCGACCACAGGTCGCTGTTCGTTTTCATACACTCAACTCATGAAGCATAACAGCTCCTTTTATGCTTACCTGCCCGATAGTGTTTCTTCGGACAGGAATTACCATCACCAACCCCAACCGCATCAAATGAAGCCGGTCGCAGGAGTTGAGGGTGTCACAGTCGACGTCAAACTGCAGATCCACAGTATCGACTCGTGATTCCATTGATTCCATTGGCGGGCTGGAAGTATTCCGTACGAATTAGTTTTCAGCCATGTAACCTGACAGAATGAAACTCTTGGAAGCCGACTTCTGGCGGGACTCGTCGCCAGCTACCTCTGCCTACCTAGTGTCCAAGGAGCATAGCGTCAGATGGAATACAAATGGAAAAAAAGAAGCAGTCGAGGCTGTACGGATTACCTACGGTAGGTCGTTCGTCGAAGGTGGCAAGCCGTGGGCTTGCTTACACTGTCGGAGTCCTACGAGCTGTCGTTACTATTCATATTCATACTCCGGACACGAGATGCATCGCTGTGGCAGGCGGATGGATATCATTCGCCTTGTCGCTTATGGATTACTACTTCGTACATACATACCTTTCGCGTGGCATAAATCGGTCGAGAACGCAGCGAGACTTTGGCTGCGTACGGATTACAAGTAGGTACCGTGTCTCTGGAAGTCCCCCGTCAACAAGCAATATCTGTCTTGCAAAGTGAATCAAGATGAAGACGCCACCAACCCATCCGTAACCGGGCGTGATGCGTCGTACCTGTCTGTACCTGCCTGTAACTGCCTGTAGGCGCCTGTAGCTACCTATAGCTGCCTGTAGCTGCCTCAAGCTGTCTGCAACGTCGATGCTTCGAGCAGGGATAGCGGCATGGCAGGGGTGGGCCTTACTCCACATCCTTGCGTCGGGCCCCGCGGGAAAAACCAGGTGGGAGCTCTTTCCTTGTGCTGGGTCGCTGCTGGCCTGCTGTAATCGACTGCTAGTGTGTACGTATTTCGTAAAGTTGCAAGCCTGAACTCAATTGTTGGGCCTTATCTTCGTTCGATAAAGCTGCCATCTTTGATTTTCTCTCCCGAGCAACCAGCTCGATCAAAATCATCCCTACGCGACTGTCAAACTACCAGAAGGGTACCCCGCGAACACTGCCTCCTTCTCAACCGTCCAGTCTGGATCATGACTGGTAGATACGGAGAGAGACTCCGTAATCCGTACGAAGTAGATTGAAAAGACAAGAGAAAAGACAAGAGAAACAGGTTTGCCTTCAGCCATTGCTGTGCATGTTCCGTACCTACATTCCATCCCTGATCCTTCTTGCAAGATACGAGTAGTCGTGCAATTCACTTCGTACCTCCGCTGGGAAATACCGACGAGCGCATGTCCCCAACCGCATGTCCGACGTCCCCGACGGTGTGCCAAGTAACATGGCCTAAGCTGAGGATTTACGCCGACGACTCGGTAGTCACCTTCGGATACCTTGTCGGATACCTGGTCGGACACCTCCTACGAAGCACGGGAGACGGCTTACACTAACCCAAAACCAGGCACACTAATCCGTAATCACGTTCAGCTACGGGCAGACGATCCAGTTGTACCGCGTAGGTATCCCACAAAGCAACGCTGCAATCATCAATGCCTCGATTCCGTAGGTATCATTGCGGCCGGTCGATTATTTCAACTCTGGAACGTAGAAGTGTCTGCCTCAGGACGAAACACGTGCGGCAACCATTATTGATACGGAATACGGAATACCTACTTGCCAAGTGCGGTTACTCGTACAAGAACCCATGAACGGATCGAGTCATTGACTGACCGGCCGAATGTTCGGTTCAGTCACGATATGACGGTCGGCGTTCAACTCGTCCACATCTTCACCGTCGGTAATTATAGTCGGAACTGGGTAGGGTAAGGTAAGTACCTACAGGTATCCGCATATCTGGCCTTCTTCGACTGGAATCCGCGGAATCAGTTTAATTCAGCGCTGGTTTGAGTCCGTTCCATAACTCGGACACCTACCAAGGACCAAGACGGGAACCCTTCAGATAAACAAATCATCTCTTCTGTGTTCTGGAGCCCGTATTATCTCTGCGTACGATACGAAAAAGGCGCAACGGAGGCCAGAACCCTGGAAGTCCCTGGGTTTTCCGTAAAGTCCCCTAGGACTCAAATGGAACCGCACGGTACGAATTACGGATATCGACTTCGTACCCCTGGATCTGCGCCATCATCCCGTCTAGCCATATCAGGCAGTATCCCAAAGCACGCCCAAAGTGCCATGCCTTGACCATCCACCACTTCAAGCGGCTCTTCCATCGCGGATGCTACCGCAATGACGAACATATGCAAACACATGGGAATCGTACGATTTTTCCCCAGATTCACCAGCAACCACGATGCCACCGTCTCGCTTGTTTATCATTTTTCTCCTGAGAGACCCCTTTTGCAATGCGCCTCTGCCGATAGACGAGGATCTCGCTAAACCCAAGTCGTCTTAGGCCGATCTGCCCGGGCCATGTCAAAGATGAATTTGTCCATCCTCCCGCCGTCACCTCAACCGACACATCTGGAGAAGTGATCATCACGATGAGACAATCTTCTGAGATTAAGTACAGACTTAAGCGATCCGCTTAACTTTCTTCTCTTAGCGTTTGTTAGGAGTCGGACTCAACTCAAATCTATTTAAAGCGCTCAATCCCTTCGTCTGGTAGGAAATCGGCACACCATCGCCAAGTCTCAACATACGACGATCCCGTCCTTTTGGAGAATTCACACTCATCACAAAGCGAAGCCCTCCTTAACTTGTGAAAAAAAACTGCTTATTAGATACGAAGCTCAGCCAAATCTATCCGGCCAGTGTTGTGCCCTCTGGCACCTCACTATGGCCCATTATCTCCACAATTCCGGAAGAATTTACGCTCGTCGACCGAGGAACCGCACTCCCAGTCTTAACTTGAAAGCCAGGTACGGATTACAGCTGGTCCAATGACTTCAACAAACGGTTAAGTGATGCATCATCACACCCGCGCAACGGCTCGCTTTGCAGCAATTCCTAGAGCAACGGATCCATCGCGGGAGGAAACGAACCAATGCACACGGTCCTTCCCGCATTACGGCGAACAATGCCATTAAACGGTCCACCCTATCGTGGTTATCTCGACCGTTCACTCAGACAGCCAGCCAGTATAAGCCCAAGTGGCTCTCCCATCTTCACCTGAGAGTCTCAACGATTGGCTACGCTCAATTGATAAAGTCCATGCGGTCATCTCAGCTGGTCATCTCAGCTCAGTCAGCCTTGCTGGCGCATCGAGACAAGTTCAAGACATGTCAGAGCTAACGGCTATCGCCTACAAATGCAGACCGCACATGCTCAGGTCTCTTTGGGTGCTCGAGGGAATACAATTGGTCTCTGGCCGGAGAGCAAACCACTTGAAAATTGGTCGGTTGCTCTCCTCCGTTTTGCAAAGATCTTTATTGGGCTATTGACTCCGCGCAACGAGAAACTCGGTTGGATTTCTTCATCCCACCAATTGCTTCAGAATTGCGGGACCCGTACCTTGAATCGGTCCATATGCCAGTTGGTGAGCAACTTATCTGTCTCCGAACAGCAAAGAGATAGGTCCGTGGCATTCTAAGCAGAAGGTATCATGGTGGTCAGAAGGTGAGTAATCATTCTGATCTCGCAGTCGGTGACCGAAGTCATCAATCACGCTTACACTCAAAAACACATCACACCAAACACACAAAGTAGCGGTAAGTCATTTGCCTGCTTGCTTGCTTGAAGTTTTTTTTCTGCCCTGTTACAAAAGAGATTATAGTGTGCCGTGTCGGCCGGTATTACGGGGTGGTGCTACATACATACAATACAGAATCGAATGAAGACAACAACCAAACCCCCATCACCCTGACTGATTATTTGGATCTCCTTTTCTCTCCTCCGTCCCTCCATCCATCCATCTTCCTCCTTTGCCTCCCTCCCTTATCCCCTTATCTCTACCCCCCTCTCCTAGCAATGATGAAAGGAAACCATATGTACACAAACACACGGTTCAAATGGGGAAGAAGCCAAGCTCCAACCGAGCAGCCCAAATAGAGAGAAAGAGGGGTCCCCTCTTATCTCTGCTATCCGAACGAAATGCTTTCTCTCCCGTCAAACAGCACCAGTGTTTTTCCTCTTCTTCTTGTTTCCTCTTTTTCCGGGTAGAAAAAAAGAAGTGAAACACCTTCTTCGGGATATTACGTACGCCTCATGAACTGAAAAAAAAGAAAAAAAAAAGAAGAAGTAGGTAAGGTAAGGTAAGGTAAACAAGTAAAAGAAAAAAGGAGGACTCAATTTCACACACACAACAACCGGCAGCAGTTTAGTTAATATCCGCCCAGTCAGTCCCCTCCCCCAATTCAATTCGATTCAAACACCCCTAATAAAAAGAAAGCTCCCATTTGTAATGTATCTCACGAACGCAAGAACCACACGACACACAACACAGGTAAAAAGTAGGTAGGTAGGAGTGCGCGCAGAGAGTGTGAATTTATGCCAGCCCCGTTCGTAACCTCGTAACGCCATTCAAGCACCCCAGCATAGCAGCAATCTAGGCCCGGACGCCGTTCCCAAATGCAAAGTAGTAGAAGAACGCCTTTTTCTCTGAACCGGGGGCAGATGATGAGACAGACAGACAACAACCCCGTACGTAACGTATGATGGAGGAAAAGAGAGAGAGGGGTCAACGCGAAGGAAGAAACTAGTACGTCTCCCCTAGATCGCTATTCAGCTTCTTGACCCTTTCCTCATTATTCGACACGTTGACGCTAATGCGCCGATTGTTGAACGGGTTGTGCACGCTACTCTTGCGTCGCGCCATGAGCGATCCGGGCGTAGGGATACCGGTCCCGAGACCGCCGCCGCCGACACTGCTACTGCTGCCGCTTCCACTCCTGCCGTTCGTGCCGTTCACGCCATAAGCACCACGGCTCACACGACGACTAGGCGTGGGCTGTTCTTCCAATTCGGGAAACTTGAGTTGACCTTGGCTTTGCGAATGGCTATGCAAGCTACCGCCCATCGAACTCCGTGAACGGAGAGTCATCGGTGCTCTTATACCCGACATACTCGTTCGCGGGCGTACGATTTCGTTCCGGCTCGGCGGTCTGTCTGGCTTGCCGTAGGTCGATACACTAGACCGACTGCTGGGTCGCGAAACACTCAAGGTGGACGAACCCTCCGTTCCATTCGTACTCGATCGGAAGGGCGGCGGGGCGTAGGACAGCCGTGGTACACCCGACACACTAAGTCGGGAAACATACTTGCCTGTCCTTTCCACATCTGTTGACTGCGCCGAAGTCTCTTCAACGACGGACGATCCAATAGAAGTCAGGGTGAGTTTGCGCGGTCGCGTCGAAGTAGTCGAGGGAATACTGGAGGCGGAGGCTCGTGGGGAGAATCGTGGCGGCGTCAAACTAGGAGCCGGCAGCTTCGATCTCGCCGACTGCACCCTAGCTTCGAGACGCTGCATCTGAGCAGTAAGAGAACGAACGTGCGTAAGAGAGGCGGACGGGGGGCCCTTGTGAGTGGTAGCACGACTCGTACTACGCGGTGGTGCTGGTGTACGTGCCACGGTAATAGAGCTCATGGTAGGCTGACGTATAGTCAACGGCGCGAGAGTCGTGGGCTTCGGCGTTATGCTACGCTGCGAGGAAGAAAGCCGAGAATCCTTCTGGGAAGGCATCGGGGTCTTGAGCAACTTCGAAGGTGGCCGGGGTAGAGACGCCGAGGCATCAGACATAGGAGGCGATGGCGGCTCGTTGGACGGAAGTTTGGTGGTGGGCACAATGGTGAGCTCGTTGGGAGGGGTGCTTATCAAAGGCGAGCTGGCAGTAGACGGCGGAGATTCATCAAACGTATCCGAGTCGGGAATAGAGATATCGGTTGAAATGGTGGAAAGATGACGTTTTTCCGCCTTCTTGATCTTGTCTTGCATAATTTCGGCCTCAATTTTGAGATCCGAAAGCTCCTCCCGATATCTTTGGGCCTCGATGCGCAGGGTCTCTCGTTCTTGCTCCCCTATTTTGATCTCCTCCTCCAGCATCACGGTCCTCTCGATAGCCACATTGTATTTATGCTCTAGGTCCTCGAGCGACGATGTCGTATTCCTGGCTTGGCGCTCGATGTCATCATTCGCGACTTCAATGTCTCGCAACTTGAGTAGTAAACTCCTGTTGTTATCGCGGAGGGTGGTGATCTCTTTCTCCAGCGTATTTTGAGCCGTGTTTGACTCGACCTTGGCTTTTCTGCATTTTTCCTGCAACAGGGATGTTTAGTATAGTCCATGTAATATGTGGGCGGTCAGTCATGCCATGGGTAGGCACATGCAATAACAAGACAACATACTTTCCATTCATCTACTTCGAATTTCAAAGTCTCCACCTTCTGTTCCAAGGCGCGTTGTCGCTTGTCGGCGCTATCTAGGTCCTTCTCAAGTTCTGCCTCCAGCTCATGACTGGACTCCCGAAACTCCGACAGCTCGTCGCAGAGCTGCTCATATTGTCTCTTGTACCAGGACGCAGACTCTTCTGCGCTGGCAAAGGCACCCGGAGGTGAAGACGGTGGTTCGGCCATGGCTTATCGTTGGCAGATCTACGGATAGGTGATGCGCGGAGGCGACTAGGTGCGTGATTCCGGTTCCAATGGGTCCCCTTCAAGTGGTTGGTATGTACGTATTGTATCGCATGAGCGAGTGACTAGCCGTGGGAAGTTGAGAACGTCCGCCGAGAACAAGCACGAGATTGAGGAAATCAGTGAAAGAGGGGTCGTCTTCGATAGGAGATAGGTATTTAAGGAAAAGAATAGAATGTAAGCCCTGTCAGTCCCGCAGACAGGCGTAGGCACGCATGGTCCGTCCGTTCGTGCCGTATCGGAAAACCGGTGGAACAATGGGCGCCCTTTTTTCGGCCTCCTTTGACCAAAATGTCGGCCGGCAGTGTGGGATGCAGGTATGTATGAGGTGGTGTCGCAGGCAGCGAGGAGCGTCGGACTATAGGAAACGATTGGCTGAGTGCCGTCTCGAGATCGTGATATTTTCCTCGGTGGCGGTGGATGCCGTGGAATAATGGCGATACTATTGGTGCTCAGATGGTGCTGACTTACCTGGACTGCTGGGTCGTGCTGTCCGCTTAGCCGGGTGACGGGAGTGGAGAGAAGGGAGGATGTTGATGGAGGAAGAGACGAACCACTGAAGACTCGCCGCCTCAAGATGGTTAGGGAAAGAGCAAGAGCAAGCACTCCGTCTGAGACGGGGCAGTCAACAACGGGTTCCCCCCCAAAGGGCAAGGCCTAATCGTGCGCTGTCTCCCCTGTGAGCGACGTCGCGCTAGGCTGGTCTGGGCTAGCGCATTTGTTAAGGCATGTGGTGCGCTACCATGACAACCCAAAAGGGACCAATCAGCAGCACGCTCGTTCCCTGAGTGAGCACTTTAGCGGTCACGACGCCTGGATTGGTCCCTAGCCAGATGCATGAAAAGGAAGCGACTATTAAGCGTGACTAACAACGTCCACTCGAAGTTCATTGATTCGACACCAATCCGTCACCGCTAGTGGCCCCGGGTTCAAGAACTGCATGCTTTTAACCTACTGTAGGTAATACGCCTGGACGGATCGTAGGCAAGGCCGTTTTTCACATGTACGTGAGTGCGATTTAGTGAGGTACGGAAGAACGGTAGAAGCAGTCTAGATACCTACCGTATTCTGTACATGGCCTTAATGTACGGTTATGTACGTACGGGATCGGGATCTGTAGCCTGTAATCTGTAGGCTGAGGCAGGTCGAGACAACCAGAACTAGTCAGATCATGGGACACATCATGTGCAATGTTTCAGCCAAAATGTGCTGTGAGGTGTATTTCGACCGGAATGCGCTGATAAGGCGCTACAGTCGCGGTCAAATCCTACGCCAGTCGCGACTACGCACTCGTACCCGCCTCCATTGCGACTTTTGTTCCATCAAACCAGCACTTGCCGCAGCTGCCTAGGACTTCGCGCGCTTTTCGCAGGGAGACTACGGCCGGATTATTACATAATGAAATCTCCATATGTTTACGGAACAATTACGGGATGCTGCTGATAAGGGTCAGATACGGAGGATTTTGAACGGTATGTAGTTCGCCGGCAGTCAGCTGCCTTGGCCCGCCCCGCCACCTGCAGGCAGTATTGCGTACGGAATTGTCGCCATTTGCTGCGCTTTTAACAACTCCAACTTGACGTCACATCTGTTTACGCAGCCTGCATCCTTCTCGCATTGATTATCGCCGGCACATCCAGGCAGTCTTCCGCTTTGTACGAGTAATACCTCCCCACTCGCGTTGATTGGAACGTTCTTGAAGACTGGTGGATGGAATACAGGTTACTGCGCCAACCTGCGTTGTTTATTACTACCAATGCTTGATGCTGCTAACCGTGAATGAGTTGTCCGGAGTTTTGGGTTACACGATTGTCTCAACGAACACCCCTGAAGTGGTCGCCAGACTCGAAACAGGCAGTGAACATCTCGCTTCAAGTCTGCTCAAAAATACTTGGAGAGATCTTCTCTTCGCAACAATTGCAAGCGGTTCAGCCATCCCAATGGGACTCCAGACAGGGAACAAGTTTCCTCCGACTGATCAGTGGAAGAGATAGGAGAATGAGGAAGTATGTAACTGATCAAGATCATACATTGATCTAAGCCCGGGGTTTCCTGAGAAACCAAAGTATGTTGACTGTGCGTGCTGGAGCAGTCAATACTACTCAGCTACTACACATTGCGTTCCTGGCTCTTGGTTTTCAGCCATGGCATCCTTCAAGTCGAAACCTGGTCACATGAGGCCATCACAAACTGCGTGACAGTGACCAGGAATGCTTCCCGTTGAAAACATGAAACTTTTCAGCTGACAATTGACACAGATGTCGTGTGTTACATATTCAGCGACTTCTAGCTCATGGATGCTTACCCCTATTATACTTCTGTCGCGTCACTTTCCAACCGATTCATGGCAGGAAACAATTTTCATCATGGTGCGTCGTAGCTAGACAAACGATCCGTCATGCAGTCCGCTCTTTGATTGCCGTGACACGTTGTTCCAGTGTCTGTTACGACCCGACGGTTGATCCGACTATTTAGAGAAAGGCAGACGGGGCTCTATTCCTATATCGAAAGATTCGAGGTCAATCTTGTGACCGACAAGATAAACCTAGGGTATAATCGCTCTTCATGGATTGACCTTTCACGTGTTTTAATCCGATTATCTAGACCTCTGCGTATTTACCGAGGTCTCGAGCTCCTCTGCCGCCCTAGGGTCATTGATTTGATAGCATCGATAGCATCTTTCTCAAGCGAGCCGCCGATAGTGCCGACCGGACTGTGATAATTGTGCTTCGCTTACTCCTCAAGCACTCGAAGACCCTAGGAATACCAGAGCGGCTCTGTATAGCTCGAGCAGAGTAATTTCGGTATCGGGAAACATGGTGGTCTATAGCATGCTGGCCCTACATGTGCGTTCGCGCAATAGAGTCGACAGCATTATGGATTCCGTTCCTGTGGCAACAGGGGGGGGCATTGTTGATACATCCACGAGGACAAGATGGACGGGTTGGAGATATCTATTCTGCCAACTGTCGGCCTCTCAATCGGAAAGCAGTATTTTTTGGGACATCGGTCGATCAGTTACAGTCCGCTGGCGGTCGAACAGTGAGGTTTGACCAACCGTTGAGGCCGCTGGTCAACTGACTTACTGGAATATGGGCTCAATCACCTTCAAGCCTTTGAAGAGGTCTCTCTTTTTGTACAAACGACCGTCGGCAGACCGACGGTCGGAGTCCACGAAATTCAACGGTCGACGATCGATCTGTCAAAATACCTCGACCGTTGAAAGCGCGTCTATCGGCTGAGTTATGGCCAGCAGTCTGTCAGTCAGGGGGCCAAAACCGATCGATGTGCAGCCCTGGACTTTTCTCTTACGAAGAGCATGATAAAAATCGTTGGGTGAGTCGAAGGCCAGCTGATGTCTGACATGGTAGGTACTGCCACATGCTTCTCCCAGCGACCTCGTGACTTATGGTCACAACACCCACTAGAGCATCGCATGGCAGAGGATACCATTGGTCATTCCTATCTGATGAGACCTTGTCTTGAAAGGCGAGACTTACTGCTGAAACAGATCCGCCACATTCCTGGCTTCATGTTGACAGCATTACCAAAATATCTACCGGTTCCACGTTTCCATTTCTGTATCTTCGATACTACCTCTGCATGCCGGCGCAGCATCTCAGCCCTGCTGGTCAGCTACTCATTCCACTCAAGCACCTCAGCTCTTTAGGGGCATATTTGGTGTTAGGTCGAGACGTTGTAGCAATTGACACCCCTAGGTACAAGTGCCTCCGCGTTCTCGACTACGATAGCTTCAGAAGTCATGGACTAGTTGAGCACTCCATTCCGTACTGAGTCACGACCTAGATATCGCCGCCTATATGAGATGGGACTTCTCCTCAATTCGTGGCCAATTTTCTACCTGATCATCCGCCTCGCATCTTGAGTCCACCATGTGCATAGAGCTAGGCGGCATCACCGCCTCCTCTCGTTTTGTATTTCCCCTAACTTATCCTGTCCAACTACGCATGTTCGTGCTCATGCTGCCAAGGCAAGTGCTGGATCGTTCTTCCAACTCAATCAAGATGCTTGATCACTCGTCTAATCGCGCGCTTCAGAGCGATCGCATGATGACTTTTCCACCGAAGGCCCCTTGATCTTCCATCAGCAATAAGTCTTTCGATTGATTAACTTGAGCTGTTGGACGGAATGTACTATCGATACAGCTCAATGTCATCGCATTTTGGATGTCTTGCCCCACAACGTACTATTCCTGTAGGAATGACCTGAGACACGATTCCAGGCGTTTTTATGGCTGTTACTATAATTGACATAGTATATCGATTGAATTCCCATGTGCCAGATATGGCATTCAAAACAGTTTCTCTGGAATCTGTAGTTTTGCGGCCTCGGATCCGTCGACTCGTTCACCTGACTCCTACCTAACTTCGCGTGTGCCAAACGGCTGACACGTATTCGACTGTTGCGTTCTATAGACGTGTATACGAGCGTATATTCTACCATGCTGCTCACACAGACGGAACCGTCCTCAATCTACATAGCGTCTTGGTATTCCCGTCTCCTACTCGAGGGTCAACGGTGTCAACAGTCTACGCGCCCCCCTACCTGTCCAAATCTCGCGGTACAGCCGATTATGCTGGCAAGCCGTGGGTCACTCATGACCGGTCAAGTCTGATGAGCGAAAAACTGCACTCCCGCGCTCACACGAAGCAAGCTGTCTTTAATGACTCACACTACATGCCAACATCACGATACACGACACAATCTTTCAGCGCATGGTGCTAAGTTATCATCACGTTCTGGGTTACGGTAATCTGTAAACATACAACTTGATGAACAATTTTGACTGATTTACCATCAGGACCAGACACGAGGAAGCACATGTGAATCGTGATCTTGAAGATATCTAAAACATTCGCTACGAAGTGAGGTATGGCTCACTCTACCACGCAGGCACTAACACAGGTTCAACACATTCATCACTTGATTGAATTCTTACATGGCTGTTTCGAGTTCAGCTGCGACTATGTCAACTGACCTAGGATCTCTATTTTGCTCTGGTAGCCAACTAGCAGCGTGTCTGGCTCACATATCTTACATTCATCTGTCTGCGATTTGTTACCCTATGTGATGAGAGACGGCTCACGGATGAGTTCCGGGTAACTTTAGGTTACCAATCCAGCCAACATTGTTCGTATATGTGCGCACCAGGAATCGTGATGCTACAGCTGATGAGAGTGAGACGGACTGATGAAACTAGAGGTCACAATACGAAACACGGCATATCGCAAAGCCCAACTGCCGTGAGGACGGTTTCGGTTTCGGATCCGAATTCGCGGATCTATTCTAATGATATTAAAAGAGTCTGTACGGAGGTCATACGCACATATCCAATACAACGAGCCGTTCCGATGCGATATGACTATTGATCCGGGGAAAGGACGGGAAGCTTCGGCGCCGGTGTTATGACACAGCGAACAACCCATCACTGACTCGACTAATCATTTGGAATCCACGGTCTCGGGAAGCTTGTTGAGGCTCAAGTGCACGACTAGGGGAGAAGAGCTTTCCCCAGGTCATCCCCGCAGGTTAACAGACAATATTAACTCGTTCTAGCCTCAGATATCACACAATATATACGTTCAGGGCCCCGATGGTATTCTATCCCCGCAATGTAGACAACGTCTTTTACGTCACGGGTTGTATAAGTTACGATGCTTCTATCGATATTCCATACACGGCTCTGAAACAGGCCCTGTTGTTGCGCGTGCAAATGATTCGTATATATGCCAACTATAGACTGGACCTTTGACAATTGTTTGAAACAAGCAGAAGAGATTCGTATAGTTGATATTGTTTCAAGACATGACCATGTGAGAATCAAAAGGAGGGTGAGTTGTCATCCGGTGGGGGCTTCACGTGTCACCTTGTGGTTTCATGCCTACATGTACTTCTTTGACTTGACTCTTGAGTACAACAGGTAGAAGTGAACTCATCAGTTGACAAGTTGACACGAAAGACATGAATACATGAAGGGTCACTTGTCGTAAATGGATGTTGAATGAGTTGAGTAGCACAGTTAGTCGTAGTTGTGGTAGGTTAACAACTATTACGGTCTCATGAGAACTCATTATGGACCCATAGGCCATCGACGAACAGACATGCGAATGAATGGTAACGATCATGTGACCTTCGCCATCGTCGATCTCGTCGATCGACTAGCGTCGTGCTCACCTTGGCTAACTTCGGAAGGAAGATCGTCAGGGGCTAAAAGAAGCCAAGTTATGACGCTCTGGGAACAAGCTGAGATGAGGCGCACAACCCCATAACATATGCCTACTCCGTACCCGTACACGGCGCCACGGGGGGCCAATGGCAGCGAACCCAGCACACCGGATACTGTAAACCGGGCGAGCTAGTGACTGCAGTAGCGTCCTAAATAGGGTAGGTCCCGGAGCGCCACAGAACCAGGGGTTTTTGTCGAAGCTATGTACATATCGTGAAATTGTTAGGGGTATGGGGGGAGAGCCTCATGAGACCTGCTTCGGCTGGCCGCCAAACTCGTTTCAGCATATCCGGCGGTAGATCTTTTCTGGAAAATATAAAAAAGAGAGGATGGGTGATAGATAGTATAAATTGATAGATAAATGGGAGGGCGCGCCAATGGTTGCCGCACACGCACGACCGCGAGACAGGTCTTTCATGTGAGACCGGTTCTTCATAACCCGAACACTTTCGTAAATGTACAGACCTAAGACTGAGATAGAAGAGAAGTCACATACAATCTTACTGTTGGATTCCATAGACATATGTTTCGACCAGTCGGGGTCCTAAAGTACAACCCATTAAGTCAGTCCGTGTCGAGGAGCATAATTACGGGATACCGAAGCAGAGAACGATGCAACCGAGGTCTCGTCGGGGCGTCCCCAGCACGTCATACCCACTCTGGCGAAACGGTCTATTGACTCAACAAAATGCTCGTGGGTATTGTATCTGACGGGTCTCAATTTTCGTGCTGCGTTTTGTTGATCTCTTATATACAATTTCAGGCACCCCGATTCCCTCCGACGTCTCAACATAGTGTTATGTAAAGCGAATATGCCGTTGGGCGCCGTACTTGCGTCTTCGTGGTATCCCGAACACATACGTCATTGACGACCGCACAACGCAACCAGCGGTTCCCCTATCGTGTACATACAGACAGATAGTAACTATCACTTGCATACGACACTGCTCTAATGAAAATTGTCGTCGTGTTAGACGTTCGTAAATCTAGAAAAATCAACGCGAACCGCATGAAACACATATTTCGCTGTAAATATGCCCGTACAGGGATCACTGCCGCTTGCCGCTCGCCAGCGTTGTTCGAAGGAGTCTCGACTCCCCAGTGCACTTCGCGGATGACCTTCTGCAGAGACCAGCGAAACCCGCCACGTGAACATTCTTAAATCACGGAAAATCAAAAGAACTAACATACCGAATTACCAGAAATAATCAAAAATAATTAGCAAGTAATTGTATAATATTTGCGGACTTCTATATTTCGGTAAACAACTCGATTGAAGTTGCTCTCTCTCTCTCTTCGCTCGGTTAGCATGGAGGTACCGAGGTACTTGTGACTCGATGGCGCTAGTTCACGCTAGTTGCGCGCTAGAAACCGTAGAACGTGAATGGAAGATATAAGCGGGGACTGTCTCACATGCAAAAAGAAGATGTCTCAGAATTGGGGATGGGCCTAAGCGCGACGGTGGATCCTGTCTGTCTTTCTTTCTTTCTTTCTTTCTCTTTCTCGCTCGAAACCGAAACGAAAAGAACAATTGAGACACAGACACAGACCTGGGGAACAAATTCCAACATGGCCCGTATGCCGCGTTCCGGATCAAAATTGATTACTAGCCAGAGAAGAGAGTCTCTGGCTGCTGGTATTTCCCGTATGGAAATTTGTGCTCGTCCTTAGTAATTCCCCTCGATTCTTATGGGTCTTGCACACGTTACATTCCTGTCTACCTAATCCGTACTGAATACCTACAATGTGCTATGCAAAGGGAACGGGCCGTAGGCTCCAGGAAAGACTAATGCTGGCCGGACAAAAGTAGGTAGGTAGGGTGGCATTGAGACTAGGATTGACCGTTCGATTTTGCTGCACACGCTTTGACAATGTTTTAACGAGGGGGTAGGTATATTTCCATAACCTGCTACTTTTAATAAAAGGCCACTAGGAACGCCGGACGCTATTCGCCGGACGGCTCTGCTAAGATCTTCCATATCCCGATAACAACGCACAGCAAAAAAAAGAATGGGGAAATGAAGAAGAGAATGGGGGATGGAGGGGGGAAATAGGGAAATTTGCGAGTTTCCCATACGGAATTACCCATGAGAAATAGCGTCCGAAACATGCACGCAGCAGGATTCCCATCTTCGACAGACTTGCGTTGCAGTCTTCCCCCCACTCCCCCTCTCTCTCTCTCTCGCGCCCCCTCTTTTGACTTGGCATATCAAGATCGTGAATGGTTGGGCAGAAATCACCAACCCACCCCCCCTTTTTTGTCTTTTTTTTGCTTTTTTCGATGATCAGCCCTGTGGGCTCGGGGGAATGCCTCTGCATTCCGTCGAGCGCGGGCGCTTGATTCGTCTCCCCCCGAAAAACACTTCGGCATCATGCAGAACGCATGCATGCACGATCTGTACATCAGAGGAATAGCTTCGAGATCGACACACGCCTCTCGTCTTCCTTCAACCTTTCCTTTTCTCTCTCACGCTTTCTTACTTTTGTTTTGTTTTATGGGCTCCATTGGCCTGACATAAACACGCCCGGCTTGGGTGGACTGGTCAGAGGGGCCTGGACGAATCGAAGGGGCCTGGACGAATCTATTAAGACTCGCGGTGTGTTTACACCACATAGCGTATATTACACCTTATTTACCTCCACGGCAACCAAGGCGGTTTGCGTTCTGGCATGAGTCCCATCAATTCGGTACTGGGCGTTTTTGGGGAGCCGTGGCTGGGGCGATTCGTGAAAGAGCCATCTGACGAGTGGATGAGTTTTCGCGTATAAGGTAGGGATTACGACATATGTGTTTGGCGCCAATCATGAGTGATTGACCACCCCCGCTGTGAATGATCGTCTTTGGACAAGGGGTTGGGGAATCTGGGGAAAATGGATAGAACGTACAAGTAGATTTTGGACGAGATGTGGATGATAAAGGGGATTACGTATGTGGCTGGTTTGGCGTAGATAAGTTTTTTTGTTCTCGCGAGTTTTGTAGATGGAAACCAGAAGTGTTGATACGGCGGGTCGGAAGAAAAAGGGGGAGGGGGGATTTAGATCTGGTGATCTAGATAGGCTCAAGAGTACAACCAGAGTGTTGATGGAGATGGACGGGATAGATTAAATAGATACCTTGTCGGCACGAATGATTGTTTCTTCGTTTCATGCTTAATTATTGGGCGAGAAAGTCAACAGACAGTCATACGATGGATTCAACAATCAACAGATTTGCTGATGATGGATGCGAGTTTTGTACTCGTGGGAGTAAGCCTCACTACGACAACTAATTAATCGATCAACAACTGTGATATTCAGGGGGCAAGCATCTGTCAACTGCTATTGGTAACTTCACACGCCTGTCAAGCCTATGTCGGTAGAAAAGTGTGTGCCACAGATTCTTTTCGTTGACGGCCGAGGCACGTGGAAGTGACCGTTGGTGATACATTACGGTTCCCCCCATACGACTTGACATTTCCTCACAGCCAGTGAATGTGATCCTACGGTACCTATTGGTGTCTGCTATGATTCCTAATCCATCGAGCTGCGTCGTAGACTTCGAGTGAAAACTCGCGCCCAATAAAAAATGTATGCCCAGAAATAAACAAATGTTGCCAGTCAGGGAACACGAATCTAGAAATTCCTCTCTACCATTATGATAACTCTTGAACAGATTAGATGAACCAATATTAGCCATATGAAAACGACAAATCCGAAAGGAACAGAAAAAAGAAAAAAGAAACAGATAACAACCCATTAAACCCGTCTAATATAAAGTGGCCGCCGATGAGTGATGATAACCTAGTCTACAATCCCATCTCTTCTTCCCTCTAGAGCAATCCTACTCGCCAGAATCTCCTCCTCGGGGTTCTTGTCCAGTATCTCTCGGCTTTCTACGGGACGTAAATCCCGTTTTGTCTGAGCTCTTCCAGTATTTGTCTTTCCGCAGCCGCTACATGCTATCAATCAGTTCCCAATATCTCAGTCTCGGGGATATAAAAAAGACTTACACGCTCGTTCAGCAGCCACGGATACGCTGCGGACCTGCACCAGTCGCGAGCCAAGCACTTCCGTACAGGTACAA
Source organism: Xylariaceae sp. X170 (assembly GCA_028637755.1). NCBI lineage: Eukaryota > Fungi > Ascomycota > Sordariomycetes > Xylariales > Xylariaceae > Xylariaceae sp. X170. Next base: position 178,839 of record JAJFDJ010000040.1, on the reverse strand, counting down.
CTCGGCGGCTGATCCTCGTAGTTAATGGTATAGGCCTGGACACAGATCGTATAGGTCCCCGTCGCAATGATGTTGAGGTCCGGGAAGACGGCATATTCCGTCGAATGCATGTCCCCCAGACGATAGAGCGGCGTCGGGTTGCCCGACGCTCTGCCGCGTAGGTACGGCGTCGCGAGATTGCCTTGCGAGTCGACGAGCGAGAGCTGGAAGAAACTGTACTGGAGGGCATCGCAGCTGATGACCAGAGGGGGCCAGAGAACGGCTCCTTTCTGGACTTGTGCGGGCGGTTGTACTGCGATGCGCAACATGTTTTTTTTTTCTTTTTCTTGGTGTCTTGTGTGCCTCGTCGTTGTCGTCGTCGTTGGGGTATGTGTTGAAGGGTTGTTCACGTCTATTGGGTAGGTAAGTAGCCTCGATGTTCCTCGAAGAAGCTCAAGAAGGGAGGAAGAAGGCGGTGGCTTGAATTTATACGGGGATAGAAAACTTATGTATGACGATAAACGGCGTCCCCAGTCGATTAGTAGTATGAAGCTGCCCGTGAATAGCATTAACCAAGATAGATGAGAGCGAGGACCATCGAGTCACACTGAAGGGTGGTGGTGGAGAAGGGGGCCAGTATGGAAGTCCGCTTGAGCAATCACCATGGACCTTGGCAGATTCCGGGCGTCTAATAACACCCTCTCAGCGTGACCTTATGAACAAATCAAGCACAATCCAGGTCGGGCTCAATGCTCATAGGTGAAGACTCGTGACTCGGTAGTCGTATGAAATAAAGGAACGGCCGTGTTTCTTTCCTGTCCTTCCCGCAATCTTGGACGGGCTGCGGATGGACGGAAGGGACGAAAGTAGTATCTCTCTTCACGGCCACGTCGGTCGTGCTGGCTGTCATGGAGCATTGCTGGAGGAGGTCGAGGGGAGGCCCGGCGTCTATTGTCTTAAGATGACCAGCATAGCCGGAGCAGCAGGCTAACTGGACACAGCATTTCGAGGGACAAAGTTGAGGCTGCTATATTATATATATTATATGGGTGCAGGCCGGGTGACATCCGAGTTGTTGGACGTTACCAGGGTCTTGACCAGCTTGCTCAGGAACGGCATCTTAGTGACATGCCAACAATAGATCACATCAACCTAAAATGACGGAGCGATATAGTTGGCTGGTCTGTGTGGTGTAAGTGATATTGGGGCGCGAGCTCCACCGAGAACGTGCCCCCTCTGCTCAATGACATCGGCGGACCGAGCTGATGCTGGCTCGCGATGCACGGCACGCCGGAGTACATACAGGATGACTTACATACGGAATCGGACGCCATGCATTACATGTGATAGTGTCAGGTAATAGGCAGTGCGATAGTTGTTGAGTAATCGAGTGATCACCATGCAGGGGGGTGGCAGTCGGGACGGATGGGCAGGACATGGGCCATTATATTTCTAGAATTGTATAGGTTACGATGCATTTGTTTCCTGTCATCCTGGGAAGTACTTAGCGAAAGAGCTGTCAGATTAGCCGAGCAGGTCGATCGAATGATCGAGCTCCGGGTCTACCTGCTTCTGCGGTACGTACCCGGTGAAACCAGAGGTCCTTTGCTGGTGCTGGTGCTCAGAGGTCTCAAATCCAATAATCATGTTATTGCTCGTATCCCACTTGGACTGCTGTCAATTATCGTATAGCTTCCTTCAATATGGGACGGCTGGTCACAACGCAGCTTTTCCAACCGAGTGACTATGGACGGGTCTAGGATTAGATTGACAGGTAATTGCAGATAGCGAGGAGATATTCGGGTTTAGACATTGTTGGATACGGGACGACGCTGGGGAATATCGCCGAATCAGGGGGTTACTGATGGCGCCAATGACTCGCGTGGACGGTGGATATCCTTACTGGAGTTGTTGGTCGATCCACGCTCGAGCATGCTCAATTCAGCTGCCAATCATGTTCTTCTGGGGTTTAGCCAGCTTCAGTAATAGGCGCAACGTTGAAAAGAATAGGGATGTTGTAGGTTGTGGAAGGACGGGGAAGAAGGATGATCTGATCCTAGACTGCGCAGGACCTCGGGCTTTCTCTCGCGTCTCCGCGGCCGTCTACTTGCAAACGAGTAAGAAGGAATGCTTATTATTTCTCTGTGCCTCTTCGGAACGACATTCAACCATGCCGTATGTAATCCAATGTCCGAGATTCAAAACATCCCGCGCCCTTTGCAACCCCGTTGATAGCCTCATCGTCCACTTTCTCTCTCATTTAAGCTTGTCCAGTCACTTCAGGCATTGAAGTCATAGTGGAATTAATGCCAGATGTGGTCCAATCACAGGTAAAGTCGATATCGCGACGTCCTAACAGGTTGCCAGGTTTCTCCCCCTGGCTGCAGTCTAGCACCATGGTCCGGCTGTCTACGGCCTTGAAACCTCGGCAATGCTTTTGACAAAGGCAAACCCCCCCTGTGCCGAGTAATCCTGCTTTCCCCCCAATGAGTTGTTGAGGAGTTGGGGAGCAGTGACATGGGACTCCTGTCAGAGACCAGAAGTGAGGACTGCGTGCGGAGATGCCAGTTCTGTGACTCGACCTAGCGACAGCATTTGACGGCACGGTTGATCGGCGGCATCGACACAGGCATGGTGAGGCGTCGATACTTGCAAGCCAGCATAAGGCGATCTACGGGTCGTATTGATTTAAGTGGATGTCGATGTGTGTTCTGGCATAAGCGCCCTCCCACTCTTCTTTTCCGGGGCGCGCATCTATGGTCAAAGCTGCGGGTTGGATCTACCTACTTACTGTAGGCCCATCGACCGTGGGGCGGGCAAAAACGGCATTCCATCTTATCAGCAAACGCAAGAAAGCTGCTTACCTGGAGGATCAGAGAAAGAAGGAGGAGAAAATATTTTGCCGGCGGTCCGCTGGGCTTCGGCAACGGGTTACACATGTGGCTGCTGTTCATCGAGGGCCACGTAAAGCGAGGAACTGGTCGATGTTTTGGACACAACGGCATGTAGTGCGCATCTGATGCATTGCAAGCCGATCTTTGGCAGGTGTCATCGTTGCTTCCATCGCCTACCTGCTAGCTAGCTATGTAATACCGGAGTTGTCATGAAGGGGGGACGCATGCAAGATGGAAAAGGGGGGAGATGGGGAGATCGTATCGTAGTGGTTGCAGTGTAGCATGGACGGGCGTGGAGCGGACCAATATCTCCGTAAACGTGATGAGATTGTTATGGATCCCAAGGAGTGCTCTTACAGATCTCTACCCAGTTGTTGTGAGTAAGTAGTCCAGGATGTCTCCCCGCGAAACGGGAACGTATAGTGAAAACCACAAACAGTGCAAGTAAACGATAGTGTAAAAGGGATTGAAATTTTTCTCATCCAGGGAGACCTGACTTCGTGAAAATGGGTCCAGCAATTCTGAAAACAGCTACGATGCAAGATACAGTGCTCATATATTTAACTAAATATTCCATATACGGCCATTCCCTAGCCCTTTCTCACCATACCGGGTACCAGCCTGATCCGTAGTGAACGGGCAAGGAAGCCAAGCAAATATTTGTCTCAGTATTCAAGATCTTCACCGCTTCGAACCCCCTATACCAACGGGGATCACCACACAACTCAAATCATCACCAACCAATTGATATTTAGCCTCCACGACTTCCCTCGACTTCCTGACTTACTTACGTAGATGAGTCTGGATAGGACGGCTCCGAGCCGCCAGTGTGCCGTGGAATATTCCCCCCTGGCTCCCCCCTTCACGGACAATGCGCCACAGATACACCGGCTGAACTTGCATCGTAATGGACCACGTGGAAATTGCGAGGACGAGACTTCACAGATCGGATTGCACAACCGTTGATCAGCGCTGCTTGTTGCCCTCGCTTATCATGCTGGCCCACGGGCGGGAAGGATGCCTAGATTCGCGAATACGGCAGACAAGAGGGTCTGGACTTCTGCTCTAGCGTACCTGGGCCGCGGAGAATGCCTTTCCCCAGCTTCGCGAATTCGGCACGGAAGTCTCAAATGAACTGCAAGATTTAGGCTAACCTACCTGCGTCGACGTCTGCTCTGCTCAGGCATCACCGCCCGCCGGCACTCGAGAAGCGGACGTGGTGAAACAACAATCACAGGCTACCACATCGTAACTATACGGTTGTCTTAGACTTTTGACGTTGTTCAGGGGTTTCTGAATGAAAAGTCGAACCCGAAAATGCTGTGCTATAATATACGTGTAGTGTAGGTAGTGTACAGAGTGTGTGAATCAGGCCCTCGCTCATGAAGGTGTGCAAATGCGATCGATCTGGCGTCCGTCTTCTCGAGTCCCCTTTCTCGTCTCTAGAATTCTTCGCATACGGCTGTCGATATTCTGGTTTCCTGGATGTCGTATCTCCCAAGGTAAATCGAGTATGTGTCAAGCTATGGAAGCAACGTAATATAAGACGAGTCATGTGAGGGACGAGTCATGAAGCACAAGATAAAATGTGGACTGCTCCCCTCAGTGTCCGCGAAGTGCTCTATAGTAGCAACAAATGCCAAAAAGAGGGTGAGACAGTGTCAGCCTTTCCAGTTCATCCGGTTGCGAAGATCATGGGGCCCGTGTGTGCAACTGGACACCATGCCAGCCCTTCATGTCGTCACCCAAGACGGCATTGACCATCCGCTGTTGCTTGAGCAGGTTGAGGCCGCGGAACTTTTCAGACTCGATTTCGATACCGTACATGGTGCCACAGCCGCCGGAGATATCCCGGACCACGAGGTTCGTAGGCGAGAACTCCGCGACGAGTCTGTCCCAGATGTCTGACTCTGCAGCGTTGAGATAGTCGGGCTTCTCGGGAAGGATTGAGTAGATGGGGTCTGACAGGTCCGTCTTGGCCTTGGACTTGGTCGAGTATCTTGACATGCCCATCGGCACTCGGAACGCGCGCGAAGCTGCGGGTGTGAAGCTTCGTGCCGGCGCATGTAATGACGAGTTGGCGACAGGGAGAGCTCTCGCGGCCGCAGAGGCCTGGCGCACGACTGAGGCAGCCGCGCGACGACACTGTGAACACAACATTGTGCCGGTTCAACACGATCGGAATGAGTGGTCCGTTATGGGATCGTGTCAATTGGTGTATGTGGTTGAGCGAGCGTGAGGTTTACCGGTGGTTGTTACTGCTCGGGTAGCTTTTACGGACTAGAGATGGATAATATTCCGTCATGGCGACGTTTTTAGCACTTGGCGTTCTCCACATTTGTCATAGGGAATACCCGATTGATGCATACCAGCGATGTCAACTAATACGGCTTACATACATGTCCGTGCAAGAGCATTTTGTAATCTTCAATCTCTCACTCGATCTACGGAACAACTTACCTCCTCACCTTTCAACCTTTACATCGTGGTGAGTCAATTGCAACACATCAACCGAAAATCCGCACGGGTGATGTGATAGAATTACCTAGGCTAAAGAAATGTCTCGTATGCAATCTATTGTACAAATCCATCCATGCTATGTTGCCTGAAAATTCACTCGACGCCTTATTTATCCCAAAGATTCCACACCGCGATCTATCTATAGCGGATATTGAACGGCGTCGATATCGCGACATCGTAATCGTCAGCCTTTGAAACATTGCCAAAAATATGGAGTGCCTCAATAGAGAACCGGTACGTGCCAGGCTCGACAAAGGTGGTGTTACTCGCGGCCAGACGGCCATCAAAGATGGTCCCGAAAGGATTGCGCGAGGAGTAGTTGTACGGGGAACCGACAATATCACCAAGGTTCTTGGTTGAGTTGCCCTCGACCTTGAGCAACTTGATGCTGATGCTGGGTGACCCGAAAGAAGGGAGAACCACGGCAACAGGCACCACGCCGTTAGTAACGGGGTTCTTCGAGAGCACGAAAGATGCGTTGCCGGTGATCGGATTCAAATCGGGATCAATCGAGGAAGCGAGATAACCGGCTCCCAGAACTCTTGTGCGGTACAAGCTACCGACGGCACCGTTGTACGGAAGCGTGAGGTAGTTGCCTTGCGTGGTCCTGATGACGATGTATCCCGAGTAGACGGGGAGACGCGAGCCATCTATCTCCGGGGGCTCCACGGTGACGGAGATTTCAGCAGTGCCCAACGGAGGCACAGTGACTTTTGCGGGCTTCACTCTGACCGCGGCGTGTTCATCCGACACCTGCAACCCGGGGAACTGATCAGGGGAGCTGTGGTTGGAGAAGGTGTACGCTGTTGCTGCACCAATGGAGCCCAACCTGTAGGTTATAGGCTCATCACCCATGTTCCGGATCTCGAATTTCAGAGTCTTTTCAAGATGGTCGGTGTCGTTGAATGCGAGATATGACTTGCTCAGCACCGTAGTGGTAAAGGCAGCATCATACGCCTGGATGAGCCCAGCTCCCACTTGTGCCACAGGGGCAAGGAGATCGCTGTTCTTGGTGCCGTTGTTGAATAACAGCGGGTTTGCTGTCGCAGCTACTACAGCTTCAAGGGTTGCAGGATCAAAAGTGCCGCGAACCTCAGCGATAAGCGCGTAGATGGCAGCAACAAGAGGGCAAGCCATGGAGGTACCGGAAAGCACCGCATAAGATCCCATGGTCTGGGGCCAGGTCGATAAGATGTTGCCGCCGGGCGATGACACCTGAGGCTTGACATCCATCTCGTAAGTTGGATTCCATGTTGTGAAGGTGCTGGGAGCTCCTCCAGTGCGATTATTTTCGGCGAAGACGAGACTATGGCATGTTAGCATTTGGTTGAACGGACGCACTGCGCAGAATGCCCTTACGAGACTGAAGCCGTCTTTGGATCGGCAAAACTGAGATCAACTTTTGAGCCAGCAGCCAACGCCTTCACCCAAGTTTCTCCCTGGGACGCAGTGGTCTGCATAAATGTCAGCATTAAGCAGAGCCATATTCCAGGGAAACTGAGCTTACCATGCCGACGGCACGAATGGCACCGACTTCAGCCACAGAAACCGCTGTCGCTCCCTGCGGCTGGTTGTTGTAAAACAACACGTACTTCGCATTAAATTCGGCGGCATGTTTGGCCTTCTCAACAAAAGTGCAGTTTCCGCGGCGGATGAGAACAAGTTTCCCAGAGAGGTCCGGCGTACCGCTGGGAAGGGGCTCACAGGCCTGCGAAGGATCAGTGGTATCAAAGTTGGGCGTCCACATCGTGAGATTGAGTCCTTTCCATGCGCCGGGATCGCCTGGGACATAGCCGAAAGTCTCTACTTTACCGCCGTCAATGATGTAAGACGATTCAGTAAGAAGGACAGGAGTGTCCAGACTGTTGACAGATCCGACGGAGGTGACCCCCTTGCCATTCGACGCCGTACTCGCGTAGAACAAGCCCAACTGGCCGTCGTTGCCGGCAGATAGAGTGCATGGCACACCGGCCGCGACAATTCGGGATACCACGACAGCCCAAGGATCTTCGCTCCAACCTGAGGCGCCCCCGATGGATGCTGTAATGATGTTGGAGCCGTCTTCGAATGCCTTCAAGAACGCCTCGATTAAAACATCATTGGCAGCGGATCCCGTGCAGCCGAAGACTCGATACATTCCGAGCTGGACACCAGGAGCGGCACCAGTAAACCCGTACTGGTTTTCCCTTGCCGCAATGATGCCACTGACGTGAGTTCCGTGTCCACCGCATCCGTCATACGGGCTGCCCAAACGTCAGCATCATACAGTTGTCACATTGTATGTTTTTGAGTATCCACTTACTCGTCGTCGGGAACAGGAGTGTTGGATCCGGTGTATTTATCGCCAACAAGATCGTATCCAAAGCTGATCAAGCAGCCCTCTCCGAAGCAGCCTCCCAACGCGGGATGAGTATAATCGACACCGCTGTCAACAATACCAATCTTGATCCCTTCGCCTGTAACGCCCTCGGCTCTTAGCTTGTCCACCTGTGTCATTTTATGCGGCGTGAACGTGTCGTCGCCAGTTTGCCTAGCAATGTTTTTTTGAGCGACTCTCAACTCCTTGCTCGTGCCCGTCCACACGATTTCGTCCTTAGGGAGGTGGTAGAGCCGGTTAGGCCAGACACGTTTGACGCTTGCTAGCTTTGCCAGCCCTGCTGCCTCTTCTTCTGCGGAGTCGACATTGTTGAACTGGATCGATGCGCCTTTGAACAGAGATGACTTGAACTTCACTGCAACCCAGTATGTCAACGGTGCCTCTTATGGCAATCACTCTCGGCTTATGAAAAGTCATTCCACTCGACGAATACAAAAAAGGGGTGCTATTGAATTCACGTCACTTACTGCGTGTTTTCGCCTTCGAGTCAATGTGACCGTAGAAGTCGGATGCGTCCTGTCCAAAGGTTAGCTATGAAGATGATCATCTGAATTTGAAATGCTCACATTGGCATCTTCAAACTCGACCACATAGCTACCAGGGAGATATGTCGGTTCCGAAAAGTTCGTAGCTTCACATAAAAGCAAACTCGCCGCACTCGCAACCAACGACAGCACAAAGCTGCGGCGTACCATGGTGAAAAAGACCGACAACCAAGTTTACAAAACAGAAGACCGAGAAGAAGGAGTGAAACGAAAGGGAGACAAGAGGAAGAGTGTGTGTTGTCCGCTCGCACTTGGAAAGCCCATGATATTTCTGTGCTTTGACTCCTAAGGTTGGCGATACTACGCAACGATGCAAGCGAAGCCCAGAATCACACGTACTGCGAGCAACTTGCAGATAGCAATCTGCCGGTGATGTTGCTACGAGTAGCGTTGAAGCCACGATGGATGCTTGGCGGAAAGGAAAGGCTCGGAAATTTGGAATAGAGCCAGGAGAGGTGTAGCACGAGAGGGGAGGGGGGCGATGTCTTGCCATATTCGCGTCTACGACGTTTTTTGTTTTGTTTATTTTTCGGTTGTCTTGCCTCGCTAGAGACTTGCTTCGATTAAGGTACAGACATGGCGTCCTTGGGATGTTCAGCTCACCACGTTCCTCACCGGTTTCAACTCTTTCATACATCCAGCTACGGGATCTTCATCAATAAGTTACAGCCTTACAATTCTTCAGAAATAATTCATACGACTCACGTCTGTTAACGACCTTGACGAGAGCGAAGCGCCAGAACTCGACACTTACCTACCCACGATATCTCTTACCTTGCCGTTCAACCGCTCACATGCCAGAGATATGCAGACTAGCATGCCAAGACGATGCGGGTACCTGAATGTCTCAACGCCTCGAGTTTCGAGCCCGCCGAGAAATCCGCCGGACGAATCGGCTTCCGATTCGTCCCCAGTCATGAACGAGATGTGTTTACTCCAGATCTTTGTCATGGGAGGTGCACGACTGATTTTGTGGTACGAGATCGCTTCGGCAGTCAGAGGCACCTCGGAGAAGCAGAGTAGAGCAGATATACTGCTAGATATCTGTCTGACACAACATGCTGCCATATTTAGGGATGCATGAGTCGAAACTCGATGTTTGAGACTTTCACATCGCCAACTAGTACTTACATCCCTCGGTTGTCGCGTAGTGTCAGAACCAACACCCACAACAGTGTCGATACGTACTAGTATGTACAAGTATGATCTGTATCTGCATCAAGGATGGAGACTACGAAGAACCATACAGTGATGCGCCCTGGTCATCCCGCACATGGCGTTCCATGGTGTTGCGAGCCGTGGAAATGATCGTCGTGTGGCATCGGTTTCTTCCGATGTGGACGTTACACAAGCATATGCAGTTGACTTGAGAGATCGAGGAGAGCAGCATAGAGGAGGTAATCTTACGCGTGCAGCGAGCGTGTTATCGTCAGTCATGCTACGTTGCATCTTCGTGGTGATATTGGCATCATTGTTAATTAGTTGAGGCGTCGGTTACGACGTAGCAGCGAGGGTCAGCGTGACCTTGAGGAGGATATCGCTAAACTCATGAACTCAGGAACATTACGAGAATCCAGAGTCCTGCAGTTTGATCACATACTGAGTTCATACTTCACATACATTGATTACTGCGAGTTCGGGTTTAACAGTCATTTCTCTTACTAGCTATCAAGCTACCTCATCTGAATGAAGCACAGCTAGTACATCGTCGTCTTCGTCCAGACTACAAGATGGATCTTTTGCTTGTTACAGTATGGAAGGCGAACTGTAGCCATTGACAAAGCAAGCATATCAATCATCCATCTCTCAGTCCACCGGGGCCGCCGTTCTGTACGATGCCATCTGACAGAACAGGCCCAGACGAAAACAATCTTCCACACAATAACAACACCTCTGGAGAATCCCCCGGGATTCCCTCACGAAAACCACCCTAGCAAAGAGGCAAAAACACCGAAAAGCAAACCTCCATATCAACCATTGCGTGTCTCACCCCACGACTTAAATCAACCATCCCAGTCTCCGCGCGAAGCTCTGTAATACCCCTAGAACAGAAACCTCAACCCGTCTCCGTAAAATTACCCGGGTGAAAGCGGCGATAATTCCGAATAGCCCTAGTCCGCGCCTGAATCTCATGCGTCTCGCTCGGCGGGAAGGGACTTCCACGGACAGGAGCGTCCGAGGACGCATCCACGTCCTCACTGGACTCGGACGACGACTGGATCAGCGTTGTGGATTCAGCCGACGGGGGCCGGGCGATGACGACGCGGATTTCCTCTCTGTCTCTGTCGCGGCGAAGCGGGAATAGGGGCCTCGGGCTGGGAGGGCGGTTGCGTCTGAGGTAGCGCAGGAGGACGGGGTCGGGGATGTTGGGGCCTGGGGCGCGGACCTGGGGCGCGCGGGGGCTGGGACGACGACTGCGGGGGTCGTAGGGGTTGTAGCGGCGGGGGAGGGTCCGGTCGGAGTCGTCGAAGAGGAGGTCGTTGATTTGGGTGGAGGAGGTGCTGGTGTCGTCTCGGAGGTTGCGGTGGCGGATGATGGGATGGACGCGGACTGTGGAGTCGCTGGAGTCGTGGGGGATGTGGCTGCGGAAGGAGGAGGGGAGGCTGGGGGTGAGAGAGGAGAGGGTTGGCATGCGGAAGGAGATGTTGCGGCGGAGAGAGGAGAGGCGGTCTGGGATGCGCGGCATGTTGCGCAGAGCTTGGCCTGGTGGGGGGATGGTTGGGGATGGACCGTTGAGGAGGGCGCGGTCTGGGAGCTCGATGGAGGGCTCGGTGGAGGGAGAGCTGAACGTTCTGGTCAGGAAGGGTTTGTTAGTATGAGTTAATGGGAGGTGGGTATAGCTGTTGATGCTGTGTGGTGAGGAGTAAGGGGACTTACGGGCTGCGAGTGCCTCTTCCATACATCTGTGGTGGTTCATTACGCCGGCGAGAGCAGCAACAGGTCAAGGATCCCAGCCATTCAAAGAGCTGCGTGATTCCGAGGAGCTGAAGAATATCGCGGTACATCTGTCTGGATTCAAAGGTATTGCCGAAGACGATGACAATGGGGATGGTCGTGAGGATGGGGACCCAGGGTTGGAAATAGATCGTCGGCGGCATGATCCAGGATGGCACGAACAAGATGGTCTCCCAGGGGTACGGGGTGGCAGAGTTGTGGATGCGGTGGAAGTCGTAGTCTTTGAGCGAGTCGGACGTGTCTACGACGTTGACGGTGGCGAAGCCCACGATGACGAGGGCGTAGGGACAGAGGATGGAGAAGGCCATGAGGAAGAGACGACGGCGGGTTTTCTCGGATTGCGAGATGGCGATGCTGCCGGAGCCGAACATGTCTTGATGCTCTCGCGTCATGGCTTTGTATTTCTTGTAGACCTTCTCTGTGCACGGGGGTCAGCGGAAGAACAGGAGAAAGTGTTCATCATTGTGTGGAATATGTTTTTACTTACTTGCGAGGAGGATAGAAAATGCGGCGAATATGGACGGGGGGATGTCATAGAGGACCAACTTCGGCCAGCTGGTATCGTAGACAGCGACACAGCCGACGAGGGTGCCGACGATATATCGCTGGGCAAGATCGTAGTGGGTGAAGATCAACTGCGCGAGAGGAACCGGGAAGATTAAGATCGACTGGCAGATATTGCGGCAGATTCTCGTGTGGCGGGCAACAGGGATGGGGATGGTGTCGACCTGGACTTGCACGGCGAGATGGTACATGACGCCGAAGATCGAAGAGGCGTACAAGGTCTGCAGAGGCATGAGGACGTAGACCTCGAAGTCGCAGAAGCCGTTGCCGTCCCACCAGGAGCCCCAATCGTTGCTGCGCCAGATGAGGCAGTTGATGATGGTGAGCGTGTTGAGGGCGATGACGACGAGGACGAGGACGATGGAGGAGAGGACGCCGTTGCGGATGAGGATGCGCAAGGGGACGAAGCAGAGGAGGATGGAGATGATGGAGAATGTGACGCGGAGGATCATGTCGGCCTTCACGCCGGGGGACTTGGGATAGTCGTACTCCGCCATGATTGTTGTTGATGAGCGATGACCTGAGAGGGAGTTTGAATGGGCGGGATCAAGGCCAGGATGATCTCGAAGCTGAAGTCACAGACTTCGAGCGAAGAATCCTGGCAATCCTAAGGTGAGGCTTCAATCAATGATGTTCGTGTCTTGTTGTTTCTGGCTTGATGATGTGAAGGTGGAAGAGAAGAGAGAAGGAATTGAGTTGCAGCAGTCCTGGGGGGATGTTTTTCTCTGGTTGTTTACCCTCCCAGGTAGAAGATAGCAGTTACTTCACTCTACAATTGGCACCTAGAAGAAAACAATAGAACTGCTGTCACTTTTGTTGAAGCATATACTTGGAACTCAGAGGTAGACATGAAGTGCAGAATGGCAGTCAGTCCATTGTAATTACATAGAAGAGGTACATGATAGGTACACAGATTGAAGGCCCAAGCGGCATTTGGTAGAGTGCCTTTTGTTTCCGCATGTTTCCGTAAAGTGAAAACGAAATCCATCGCCGACATTGTTCGATATGGTGTTCAGGGGGCAAGCAGTACCCCTTGTATGCAGCTATCCATATACCATGGATCGTTAAAGGAATATGACCCGTAAAGAGACTAGCATGCATGTAAACCACTCCGGACCCACATGCCGTCATCTGGCATCTCCACCGCGAGTCAATGATTGAGCCCGTGATGAATTGTGCATGTCCGAGACCAAATCGCGGGACGGAGAGTTCGTTATCTTCCTTCCATCCTGCATGTGCTGCTAGATTTGCCGTTCAAGAGTTCATGAAATAACTCTCGGCCTTCCGTGTCCCCTTTGACAAACCCAAACAGACAGACAGATTATATCAGAACTTTTTCTTCTCTCCTGACCACTTCCATTGAAACTGACATATATGTGCATTTCCCATTCCATCCGACCTCCAGCCGGCCTCGACATCTCCAGGCAAACACCACCATGCGCGCTACGACGCTGATAGCACCGGTATTCCCGGCCATTGTCTCCCTCCTCGCCCTCACAAACTCCGTCACCGCCTCAGACTCCGAACCATCCAAGACCGCCAGCGCGTGCACGGCTTCCTCGACGTCCGGCGCCTTCTTCGATCTCACCCCCGACATCGCCATAAGACCGAATCCTGACGGATCCAGGCCCTCGCATAGTCACGGTGCGCCGCTCGCAGACTACAAGGCGAGGGGCTATGACTATGGTTCTAACTTTACGCTCAATATCTGCAATGCTGTCGTCGATCCCATCGAGGATGTGAAGGGTATTAAGGAGAGCAAGTGGCAGAATGTCAGCGCATACTATGTCTCTGAGGGCGAATACTACAGTCTAGGATTCCAGTCGGGGCATCTAGTAACGCGGGGGCGAGAGTTAGTCCTGCAATATACGGGCGGTTCCCCATGCGAGAAGCGCAAATCATCGGTTCCGTGGTCCGTGGACGAGAAGGAATCCATCGACGGGGGCGACGCCTACAGGAAATATCTAGAGGACAACGACGAATCCGCACTGATCGCGAAGCGAGCGGATGACGAGAGCGAAGGTGATAGCAGTAGTGAGCCGGAGGGCGACGACGACGGAGACGACATCCGGCGGAAATCGGCGACGATATTCTTCAGCTGCGATCGGGATCTGATCGGCAGCAACGCGCTGGCGTCCTTCATCGCCGTCGACCCGGACGAGTGCGCGTACGTCTTCAAGGTCAAGTCCGCGCACGCCTGCGCCGGCGCCGAGCCGCATAAGCCCGGCAGCGTGGGCCCGGGCTCGGTGTTCGCCATCATCCTGGTCGTCGCGGTGCTCGTGTACATCCTCGGCGGCGTGTTCTACAACCGCACGGTGGGGAACGCGCGAGGCTTGCGACAGTTACCCAACTACTCGATGTGGGCGAGTGTGTGGAGTTTTATCTGCGTAAGACCCTTCCAAGCCTCCCTCTCCTCCTCCTACATAGACCTCCCGACGCATAGCCCGCGCTTTGATTAACCTTTGCCAACTTCTTTTTTTTTTTCGCAGGACATGTTTGTCATTGTCACGTCGTCCTGCGCTCGGCTGCTGCCCAGTCGGAGGGGATATCACTCCCTATCTGGCTCGTCTAGCACGCGGGCGAGGAATAACCGAGATGCGGAGAACCGCCTTATCGACCAGTACGACGAAGAATGGGAGGACTGATATGAGTGTTGTGTTGTGTTATTGTTTGTATTATTGTGCGATGTTACCATAGACGCCATCGGCCCGCCCTTGGACACCTTAGGTAGAACGACTACCATCACTGAACTCGGTCCCTTCACTGAACGCGCGATGTAATTTTCAAGAGTCTCCCGCGCCTTTTAGAATCCTCCTGAAGGATGACGTTCGTCTATTTTGGGATACAGGAGCGGCGTCCTTTTTCTAATTGGACATTTTGAAGATTCATACATACATAAAGAGAGAAAGAGAAGAAAAAACGTGGTCTGTGAGATGTCTGTGCCATCTTTTCGAAACGACAAGTGCTTACTTACACCGCGGGATCCTTAGCCGACCTCTACGCCTTACTTAGCGCGTCTGTCTGCCTCTTGTTCGTTGGTCGATAAACGCGAACAGATAGAATTAAAACACGGAATATAGACGTTTGCCTCTTTCAATATCTACGGCATGTCCGTAACTTGATTATTGCCAGAGTTATGAGCTCCGGCAGGTGTTGAGTTTTGAATCTGCCCACCCACCTGGAACCTAGTGGGCACTAGGCCCTAGCACCACCCACTAACACCTGGGTAGGTCCCAGCAGACCCAACTTCCCCATCACACAGCACAACAACAGGTAGATGTCGCACCGAGACGCCATTTGGAATGTAGATAGAGACGGCATTTAAATTAAACGACAAGCAAACGGCATGTCCGTAACTTGATTATTGCCAGAGTTAAGGGGTCTGGAAGGTGTTGAGATTTACCTCTTTTTAGCCCCTCCACTTAGTTAGTATTAGTATGTGCAGGTCCATTCCGTCTTAGTCATGTTAGGTCCATACTCCTAGTTTACAATGATAGAACTTTATCTATGGTTTTAGTCTTATACCCTGCATCCACAAAAATACACCATGGTATAGTGATCAGGTGTTGAACTCTGATAGACCTGTTTGAGTCTGCATGGTGTCAGCAGTGAACACCACCTCTGTCTAGGTCTTGGACGAGTCAGCACTGTGAAATATTATTTTTTACATTTACGTCACACGGTGTGAGGAGTGTTAATAACACTATTCGCAACGTGTATTGTATAAAGTATTTTTATTCATATATAATCCACACAGTGTGAACACACAGTGCGACACCCATTACACACTGCTGAAAAGTGGTCTATCTTTTCCGACACATGGTGTGAAAACACAGTGCATATAAACATGCACACAGTATACAACGTTACTTCTTATCTCCACTATCTCTTATCTCTAGCCCTATCCTTATCACTATCCCTGTGGAGGCTCATCAGCAGCCTTATCCTTAACTTATTGCTCTAGCTCAATCAAGTCTCCATTATTCTTAAAAAATAGTATGTCCATCACATTGAACTCATCCATCACCCATTTTTGTGCAGCCTTATCTATTTCTTTCCGTAGGTCAATTTCCTTAATAGATACATAAGCCTGTCTTCTCAACGTACCCTCATCTGCACTCAACAGTACCTCCTGCCTCATACTAGACAGAAATGAGCTAGACACAGCTTTGATCTCCTCCATCAACTCATCAAGCTGGGTGCTGCTGCTCTGTCTAGCTTGTTTTGGCTTTGGGTCACTTCTATCTGTCTGGTCCAAGGAGGGTATTTTCCTTTTCCTAGCCCCTACCTCTATTACATCATCCTCCCTGATGAAGATGACTGATTCAGTAGTAGGGCTCCTAGCCAAATTTTTAAGTATATGTATGTGACGCGGGTCGTATATAACTAAAGACCCAACTTGTAAAACGAGGCGTGACGATAGTCTAGTAACGGGCTGCACGGCAGAAGAGTCAATAGTAGTGAGGTGCGGAAACGTAGTTCAATTCAGGTTATAATTGATTATGGTCGCAAGGGTCGCTATGCTTCTACTCCTTCTTCCTTCTTTAACTTCCCAGACTTGCGACCCTCTTTATAATCCTCTCCTCCCGCCTTCGAAGAGCCTAACGTAATATTGTTATATTGTGTTTGGCCGTGTTATTTGGCTAATTCCGACCACCGGAATAGCTACTGTCTCGGGGCGTTTGGTTTTGTTGTTTGGTTCGTGAGTCACCACGGTCGGAGTGTGTGTTCTTGGGCTTTGAACTCTGCTTTCCCATATACCCACCAACTCCACTTAGAAGTGGGGTACGTGGGAGAGTGTTCTGCCCCGCTTAGGGCATTTCCAAAAAACTATTAGTATAGTGCCCAGCCCACGGAGGCCGGGAAAGTGAGAGTTCTCAAGAGATTATTGATGACGTCTTAATGGTGTGAGACTCGAAGTTTATCCTGAGCCTAGAAGGGTCCTTCGGGGACCTAACGATTACTATAGGCCTTCTTATTGGCTTGTACCAAGCCCAAAGCCCGAACGTATAGTGCGATGTCGGCAGCGTCTCTCGGGGACGGGTGATTCGGCAGGACGCCCCATAGTAGTGATGATATCTGTAAGCCTCTGGAACGAGCTGTCGTAGAGGGTGAGAGCCCCGTAACAGGTTATCATCACAAAGAGCCACGGCAGTTGAGCCAACATGCATCACCTCGTGATGAGAGCCATGACCTCCACGGCTCCTCCGGGCCTGACTCCCTGGAGGCACAGGCGGTCATCTCCCACACCTATCCTTCACACCCAGCAAGGATCATATATGGGGCAACAGGGCGTCAGGTCTTCTGCAGATGCATGTTTCGTGAGACACGACGTGTTCGTGCCTCACGCGATATGGCCCAACCTCTGTGACAAAGTGGCGTCCAGTAACGTATATGTCAGCTGGTTAGCATCGTGAGCCGTGTCCCGGCCTTAGCCGTGTGACAATGTGTTAGTTCTGGATAAGGGGACATACCTAGTCCTGACAGGTACATTCATCTGTGTACCCATTCCCATATCTAGGCCTGACTGCTGCAGCCCTTTCCTAGCTTTCCTCATTAGCTGGGTCCCCTGTACACCTAGAGCTTCTGTAGCTAAGTCACTCCCAAATGCATCATCATACAATTTCCTAAGGGCATACCCTTTTATCTTAGCCATCCATCTTTCTCATTTCCCTTCATTGTTAAGTGACGTCCACATAACTCATCTGGTTCATCAATTGTATCATTATCTAGCAAGGTAAATCCTAGGCCAGAGTAGTCACAGTCCATAAGCCTTCTGTATGGCTTGTACTTAGTCCTGAGCTCAGTCTTGTACTTCTCCTCCAGCACTTTATCTGTTAGGTGAGGTACTAAACTGTACCACACTGTCTGGCAGAACCTGGTTCTCACAAAGTGCCCGGCTTCAGCAAACCCCTGCTTGTTGCTAGCCTCCATCTTAGCTGGAGACAACATTCCCTGTCTTCTAACCTTCACCACAGACTCAAGAAACCGGAATGTAATACTTCCTATCCCCTCATTTATTTTCTTATCTTGTATCCTCCACCCCTCATTTGGTTCACGCTCATGGGGGTGCTTCAGATAGGCATCTGCTGGGTACAGTGACATGTCTACTTGAGACCTGCCTGCTCTTGCTAGCTTGAGAGGGTCTGATCTGACAGGTACATGTATGTTGGCTGTCTGGGACATGAAATCTGGCAGGGACTGATTGCTGAGGGGATCTGGCCATTAGTAATACATTAGTACACAGCTCTGCTCATGTATCTGAAATAGGAACTTGCTGCCTGGCTGCTCATCTAGTAATATCTCACTGGTGTACTCCATGTTGATTGACAAGAATCTGATCTGGCAGTGTACTTGTCTGTAATCTGTGCTTGGTTCTGATCTGAACATGTGTGGAGGTAGGTAGGTAGGTAGATAGACAGGTAAGTAGCTAGGTAGGTAGGGAGATAGGTAGGAAATTAATAGGATTAGGAGTTTGACTAGATAGCTTAGGATTCAACCATAGCCTGATTTGGCAGCCTAATTATGGCCCTAGTGTGTACTAGGCCTAAAGTAGCAAGTGCCCACGTGGAAAAGTACAAGAAATACATTCTTTCATCAATTCGGGTTAGCCCGGCGGGTCCGGTTGAGCGTTTCGTTCTGTTGACCTGGACTGGCCCCTAGGCAGCAATTCCTTCCCGCGGCGTAGCCATGGCGCCGTCCATCTGTCACATAGCACGATGTGTAACTCCGTGGAACGTTTTCAAGAACGTGTTTGAGACTGACGCAGGAACGGTTTGATGTCTACGGATTAGGCTCGTTGACCGTTCCCGTGTGTTATGGTGCTGACTATTGACTACGCCTCTTACTTAGTAGGTTGATGACGATGGTTTATTTTTGTGTTGCTGTTGATGTCGAGATGGCGTGGTCCTCATACAAAGATGCTCGCTTTCCCCGTGATTTTCCTGTCGTCGGGCGTGGCTCTCTTCGATTCTCTTCACATCGAATTTGTATATATTTTTAACTTGTATGTCTTAATATCATGTTGAGACGGTGTTGTTCCATTGTGGCAGCTCTTGCCGTACTACCGGCTGTCTTTGCGGATGTTCAGCTTCTGGTACGTTAGGGAGTATCACGATGGTGTATATCGACATGCTAATGAGATCTTGAATAGGGCAGTACGTTAGCAGGAACTGATTTCGGATGTCGAATCAATGTGAGTACCATGTGGCAAAAGATGAGACAGATCCTTTGCTAACTTGAAGATGTTCAGGAGACATGTCCTCACGTGTCTGCTCGACTATCATTGAGCGCTGGCCAAGCTCAGATACGTCAAGCCATAAAAGAAAACGGGATTAATGTGTTGCGGATACGTATGGGACAAGGAGGCATCTCTCGTCAGGACCAAGGGGCTAACCATGGAGTAGCAACATCGTGGCAGTTTCTGGCAAACAGCCAGCCAGACGACGAAGAACTCGACCCTGCGAATCTCTCGAGATATGACGGATTGATACAAGCATGTCTCAACACGGGCGCGTATTGTATCGTAAATCCGCATGAGTTGGGCAGTACTACGAATGATGAATTCGCGGAATTCTGGGGCCAATTGGCGAGGAGATTCGCTGCTCATGAAAGGGTCATTTTCGAATTCATGAGCGAGACACGCCATGTTAATGTGAGCATCAGCGCGCTCAGGAGTCAGAGAGCTGTGACGGCTATTCGCAAGGCCGGAGCGACATCACAGATGATACTACTTCCGGGCATCGATCTCGATAATGCGGCAGAGATGATTTCGAGCAAGAGTGTGGAGGAATTACTTGCTGTGAAGAATCCAGATGGCAGTACGGATAAGTTGCTTCTGAACTTTCTGGACGATGATCAGTCGGAGACAAGTTCTGAGTGTCCTGACAATGCCGGAACATTGGCACTCGTTGCGAAATACCTCAGTGGAAAGGGGCGGAAGGCGTTTATCAGCGAGACTCGGGCTTTGGGTGATGCTTCGGTAAGTGTGTGAGACTTATCCAGAGGGAAGTCGATGGCTCAATGCGCATAACTGACATTTGAACATAGTGCCGAGCTGCCATCTGTGTTCAGACATCATTCATAAACGACAATGAAGATGTGTTCACCGGTCTAATTGCTGGAGTCGTTAGAGGTCATGATGCAGCGCATTCGAAACGAACCGGCCAATTCGTCGATCCTAAGTTTCTGAGCCGATGTCATCAGACACCTCAGAAAACATCGCAGGAAAGCAGAAGTGCTACACGTGCGTCGGGATCAGTGGCAACAGTGTCGCCAACGACTACGAGTAACACGTTTTTGCCACCCGTCTTCGAGTACTCTACCAACCTCATTTTGACGGATGCTCTGTTGCAGAACACAGACACGATGCTCCAGCTTGCAACGGGGACACCGTCTCTGCCATACGGGACGAGAAAGCCGGTTGCAACGCCGTCGGTGGCGGGGGATCAGGCGAGACCGGCGGGATTAGGGACACTTGCTCTATGGATGTGCGCGGTTGTGGTTTTTGTGTCATTTGTGTAGTGGATAGAATGAATCGTTCAATAACCATCTGATTCAAGATCATCTGAACGCTGGGGCATAGTATTCTTGCCAACGATCCAACATACTTGAGATCGTTTTCCGTATGTCATATCACGCGCAGATGCCGACTGTAGGCATGAAGCTGTGGTAAGTAAATGAATCTCTCTACCTCAATGTAAAGGAGCTGACATCTCAGCGTGATTGATTCTTTCGAGTGCGTTTTGGGAGGTATTCGACCAACATCTTGCTTGACTCGACGGAGCAGCTCACATCGACGAGTTCACGCCTTGAGTATTCCGTATCCCGACTCATTTTCAATTCGGCTATTCCGTATATGTTGACCAGTCTGAAGTCGAATTTATCCGCGGGTAATTCCGGAGCCTACAAGTAGGAGTCTTTGACTCCCTTGTGAGTCGTTGTGAGTCGCGTGTGAGGCGTGAGTGGTGAGATAAATTAGCTCCCCACTGGAAGAAATTCAGGGAGGCGGCGCGACTTTCAGGTTCCCAGGAACGCTGGTACGGATTACAGTGTTCATAGACCGACTATTCACTTCATACGGCGCTACCTTGCAACTGAAACCAGCTGGCAGGCACCAAAAAGTACGGCTTAAATCATAGAAGGTTGACAGATAGGTGATTATCGGGGCTTTGCTTGTTTGAAGGCTAACAACGACTGCTCTTTCCCGGGCTCATCATCCATTGTTTAGGGCCAGAGTTCAGGTGCCTTCCGGTAGAACGAGGGCTGGAGGTCAGCTGCACTTGCAGTCATGAGATTTGGAATTGCTACCTTTGACGATCACTGCCCCTCCCTTAAATGCTTCTCACCCACGTCATTGTGCCTAAGTCCTCTTCACTTCAAACAACCTGATCCGTGATCGGGCCACTTCCATTTCCATTTGCATTCGCTCCAGCATAGACAGACATAAGCAAAGTCTCTGTGGTCAACCCTAAGTGATAGCTAACTTAGGCCAAGATGCCGTCGCTATCGGAATCCATCACGGCCATTCGTGAAGGTGCCAAGGAGGACCGCTTCACCTATCTCACCATTCTGCAGTACCATGTCCGCGCACCGGGCGTCCTGCCAGCCCTGAACGATGTTCTCCAGGACCGTGAGATCACCCAAGAAATTGGCTGGGACCTGGTTCAGATGCTCATCGGCATCGATGGCTGCGAGGCCTGTCTAGAGACTGTTGCTCGCTTGGGCAATCCACGCGAGGTCATTATTGCCGTCATGGAGATGCTAGCCACGCCGCGTCACCGATGGAAAGTTATCCTAGCCAACGATGACGTCGATGAAGAGGAGGAAGAAGAAGAGGAAGAGGGAGAAGAAGAGAATGAGGGACAAAAAGAAGACAGCCGTATATCTGGTCGTCTTATCACCTTAATCGGGATGCTGGCCATCCTCCAACGCAGAATAAAGACGAAACATCCCTCGCGCTTCTTGGCGTCTTCATTGGTCTCTGTTCTTGGAGCTTACCAGCCAACGGAGGAGATGACAACCGCTGTCATCAATCTAGTACGGTCGCTCTCGGGTCGCAAAAGACCTCCTCTTCCCATGCGCACCTCTAGCATTGACATTGCCAACCCTGATGAGCACGGAGATGTCTCTAAGAATGCGCCTGACCCCGAAGCCGAACAGGAGGAGCCAGACGAAGCAGATTTAAAACAGCGACTTCTGCAGTCTTTCACTACCTGTATCCTCCAGCGATTCGTAAACGAACACGAAATGCAGTGGGCGCGACGATTACTTCTCGTTTATCATCCGGACAGGACTGTGCCGGGAACAGTCACGTCACCACAGGCAGCTCATGAGCACGAGGCTCTATCGAAGCGGGATGCCGTTGTAGGACAACTTGCGGTTTGTGTCCCTCCCTCTACGTCACTCGGAGAATTATATGCTAATGGTTGTCGCCTGTGGAGGCCTTGTTGCAAGATCTCGGTCTGGGAGACGTTTCCGCAGCTTCTGTGCAGAAAGTGGTATTTCAACAGAACAGCATTGATCCCCTAACCAGCATGGAAAATTTTAGTTCAGTTGACGACATCGTTCTTTCACCAGGCGGCGCGGCTTGTTTGCTTGCCTATTGGATGTTCTCGACCGACGCTTTCAAAGCACACAGCCCGGACCCTGAGATGAGCCTCTTCCCACAGCATCTAAATATGATGCAACGATTTCTTGGCACCGACCCTCAAACCGAGATCACCAACAATCCCGGCACGACTGAAGCCTTACTAACTATCGGGCTTGGTTTGCGTCATCGGGGCTTAGTGGCAGGGGCTGAAGAGACAAGCTATATGGCCTACCATCACTGTTTGACCTTGATATCTGTCTTCCATCCGGATATCCAAGTCAGAAACGCCGCGACGGTATTTGCTGGTACTCTGCTCCACTCCGATCCATCGGATGAGAGTCGACTCGACATACTCCAAGACTTGCTGGAGAATTGCCAATTCCCAGCCTTGAAAGCATGTGCCGTCAAATGGCTGCAGGAGGAGATCATAGCAGCGCGCAAGGAGGGTAATGCCAACTTGTTTTCAGGACCCGGTGTCATCGAGCGGCTCCAGCATGATGTCTTTCCCGATATGCTAGCTGTTGCCAAAATGGACAGCGATGAGTTGCTCGAGTTCTGGAGCGAGAACCAATCGTTTATTCTCCAGACGGCGATTTTTGCCTACTTCCTCTTCAAAGGTTGCAAGGACCTAGTACCAGCCAGCATCGGCGCAGCGCTTGAACAGCGATTTGCTGAGCCCCTGTTGACTGCTACCAAGAAACTGGAAACAGTTGATGGACTCGATGCTGATGACAGAATGCAGTTTTTTATTCTAGCAGATCGACTCCAGAGTATCATTGCTCACTAAGTCGTCTCCGTCTCCATTCATACGGATTACTTACTGGCGACACCTATCTCGCATTAAATCACCGGGCGAGGATTACAACGACGACTCAAATGACGATCAATATAACTACCCCTGATTCACTTTCAATGCAAGTTATCTTGCGTGGTTTCGGCTTCCGCCCAACTAGGAAACCGATGTGAAGATGTTATGGTTACGGATTACGAGACACGAATACTTACCTCCTATGCCAACAAGCATGAATGTCACGAATTGGAAATCTGGTACTGAGATGCGCTAGCACTCGATGAATATAACGTCTTCCAATGCAATCGCCCGATTGCAATAACATAATACAGTAATCCGAGTCCCACTGATGATCATCGGTCACTATTTGTTAATGAGAGTATGACGAGTTTCCTTTCTACCCAAGCTGTCCAGAGATAGCGGTGCTATCTCCTACACTCCATCACGATCTCAGATATCCCTCAAATACATCCGCAGGTCTTGATAGGTGAGGCAACCGCGTGACTGTAGGTGGCTACCCCGGGAGACTAGGAGGCTCCGACTTGTGAGCCTTAACGGTAGCACATATTACACCACAGCCTGTGTTCTGTGCGGCATACAGGCTAGGTATGCTGTGATAGTTAGCGAATGATATTCCTTCGCTTGATGGCTTCGCGTGTTATACGAAGTAGACAGCATGAGTACTGCATTAGCCTGGCCGTGTGCATCAGCAGTAACCCGTACAACGACAGCAGGTTTACCGAATCGGGTCGTGTCTGGGAAAGACCTTATCCAATGATAAGTCCTGCCATATTCAGCACATAACCATTCAGGAACAAGAACGAGGAAGGATGATGAAACAGTTTCGGAAGTGAGGTTATCCAGTAGGTATTGATCGCATTTACAAGCCTACTGCATTGACTCACGATCCCTTTTTCTTCTTCGATTCAAGGACATATTGCCAGCCTTGTTATGGCAAACACACTACGGAAAAGGTGTCGGCTCGAAGCCTGGAATATAGGCAGGCAAGCTGTTGGTTGTTCTAACTACAGTTGGACGATGGATGTGAGTACGCAATGCTCCCCGGCTTTATTACCCGATTTGTGTAGCTTCGGGATCTACACATGCTCTAGTCGCCCAGCATGACGATGCAGTTTCTACGAGTGCCGTTGTTTGCACCTTTTTATTCTGAAAATGCGAACTCGTTTTTTACTTTTCTTTTTCTACTACCATTTATGAGATTGAGAATAGAAAATGTCGACAGCATTCAAGTTCTGGGGGGCGTTAGTCCTGCTCCTCTCAGTCTGCGACACTAACACTTCCGCGGCGAAACATAGAATTATCGTCGGATCGTTCAGCACCGAATATCTATATACTCTCGATTACGATGATGGGATGAGGACGCTGGAGCTAGGCGCACGGAGCGACGTGTCTGCCGCCAGCTCATGGATCACCTTGAATGTGAATACCACTACTACTACTATACGATGTCCTCTGGAAGTCTTTGAGTCGACTAACGTACAATACAGCACGACAAAACCAAGTTATATGGCACCGACTGGAACGCCGAAGAGCCAACATTCGTCAGCTTCGATGTGGGAGACCCATACAACATCAAGGTCGAGCAGAGAATCATAGGAAATACTGCGTGCGTGGGCTCCAGGAGCGTATTCGTCAACGCGATCCCGAAAGAGCCCTTTTCGGTCTACGGCAACTATTATTACGGCGATGCGCGATGCAGTACCGTCATATCTGTCGACGAAAACGGGACATTGAAGGAAGTCATCCAAGAAGACGCGTTCCCGGCTGGCGCTGCGATTCACGGGACGGCCATCACGCCGAACGGCGAATTCCTCATATCGGCAGATACGATAGGGAATCGCATCTGGACACACAGGATCGATCAGGAAATGGGCCTTCTCTCGATCGTAGGCTCCATCGACGGACCATCACAGGGCGCAGGTCCTCGCCACCTCACGATCCACGAGAATGGCGACTACGCCTACGTCGTCATGGAAGAAGCGAGCGAAGTGGTGCAGTACAGGATCCATGCGAACGGGACATTATCCCTCGTGGGCGAACGCTACTCGCTGCTTCGCGCGGGCCTGGATCCGGCGGATTACTGGGCGGATGAAGTCTCTCTTTCGCCGAGTAATGCGTATTTGTGGGCGAGTAACCGGGCGCGGAATAATAGTCAGGTTGGGTATATATCCGCGTTCCAATTAACCCCCGCCGGGGAGATTTCGAAACAGTTGTTTTTGCGCGAGACGACGTCGAGTGGTGGGTTTGCGAATAGTGTTGCTGCGAGTCCGTTTGATGAGGGGCTGGTTGCGTTGACGGATAATTCGACGGGGTTTGTGCAGATTTGGGATTTGGAGGGGGACGTGGTTGCCAGGTTGGATATTCGGGATGGGGAGGGGTGTTGTGCTAATGCTGTTTGGTTGGATTGAGGGTGTACTGAGGTTCTTCTGGAACTCCTTTGCGATTTCACAAAGAATAAACTGTTGTCCCTGCTAGAATGTGGCTGCCTCGCGACATCCTTTTACATGAGCGTCTATGGACCACGGAAGGCAGCCTAGAATATGCTCAGCAGCGAAGGAGCAGGCTTCAGCATGTGCAATCTTGTTACCAGAACGTGCTTCTTCTCCTTTCATCGAGGTACTCGTCAAGTTCGCAGTCACAGCATCTACATCTGTACAATACACATTCATGTGCGCGTGACATCAACTTGAAACTCGACCAACACGTCTCGGTCCCGCCACAAGCATCAACATACCACGAAGGCCTACCACCTATCTCATACTCGCTCACGCACAAAATGTCAGCCCCCTCAGTCCTCCGCGGCAAACTCTACGACTACCGCATCCGCGGCATCCTAAGCACAGGCTGGAACGCGGATAACTGGTGGTACTGGCCAAGCATCTGGCAAGCGGAGGTCGTTCCGCACGACTTCAGGACAAAGGATGTGCCGAAATGGTTTGTCCTCCCCCCTCCCGAGACTGACTATATCTATGAATATACTTACGATGTAACAGGGCCCTAATCAAAAGCGCCCCCTACGCCAGCGAAGACGCACACACGCATCTCTACCGCGAGCGCGAGGTCTACGGGTTCCCAGCCGTGAAACACGCGGCGTGTTTCCGGAAGATGTACGATGATATCGAGCCGGGCATTCTTGCGCTCGAATGGTCGGATACGTGTTTGGGACGGGTGAGATACGCGTCTGGATTGCAGTCTTGTCGGATTATTTTTGGGGTTTTGAGGGCTGTGTTGCAGAGTTGTGTTATTTTGAATCATGAGGGGCTTGTTAATACTGGTATGTCTATCTGTGAAAGGGTGAGTAGTGGGTGGAAGCTGACTTGTGAAGGTATTCATCCGGATAATATGCTGCTTTCGAATATTCACTCGAAGGATGTCGTTGCCAAAGTGGGAAACTTCACAGAGGGTGAGTAGCCATCGATGAAAGAGAGATATTCTCACTGATTATGTATAGTCATAGCCCCCCACCTAACAGTCCGCTACCTCCCCCTCTCCCTCCGCGCCCCCGAGGTCTGGCGCCACCGCACATTCATGGAAGCCTCCGAGATCTGGGCAATCGCCGCCATGCTGCTCGAATGGATCGAGCCGAACTTCCTGGGGCATTACGACCGCAAACTCTCGTACGTGAGTCCGGGTGGGTGGTGCAAGCTCAAACTGAAGAGTCTCTTCCCCGAGATGCATCTCCCCTACGAGATCCCGAGCGAGACGAGATTCTACCGGACATTAAGAAGTCAGGCGGAGGATTTGTATGCGCATGCTAATGAGCTTACGGGTATTAGACCGTTTGAGGAACAGATACGCTGCATGGATATGTGTGAGGAAGTTAGGGATGTGCTAAGGCTTATGTTTGTTGTTGATCCGTTTGAACGGCCGTCGGCTTGTGATGTGCTTGGTTCGGATGCGTATGATGCTTTGGAGAGGCTTGTTGAGCTTGGGGGGAGGGGTGTGGTGTAGGTTTACTCCAGGCACGATTCGAGTGTCGATAGAGAGGGAAACAAGTATTTTTGACGGTTTGGTCTTCACCGAGTCGTTATCCACCGTACCCTACAAGTTACTACTAATATCTAATTCTGTACTCGAGTCTTCTGTTCCAACGCCAGCATCCAAGGGGCATGTCCAATAACATCATGATCGGTCGAACTGGGTATTAACGCGAGAATTGAGGATTAATGACTCAACGCCGTCGTTTCTTAACAACGGGAATATGAACGGTCCTCGACTTGGTCTTCTTCCGTATGGTGAGAACGGTATAATGCAATCTCCGATCGACATCACTCGTGTGGCGGACGTCCCTGTCCCTATTTTAGCCCATCATCCTCACAACCTACCCATTCCAACATTTCATACGTGATCTCCATGGCAACAACCCCTTTGAACAGCCTCCTAGAACGGGGATTCCGGAAGTACGTTGCCAAATCTTTTAGGATGAAGCGTTTGGCGGAACGGCTGGGCTCGAGTCGACGGTAGCCGGGGCCGAATTTGCGGATTGTTAGGGGGATGGTTGGGGTGAGGGGGAGGCCGGCTGGGATGAGCTTGCCTAGGGTGAAGAGGTGCATTTTGAAATATTGTTATTGGAATGGAGGAGTGGTGGTGTTGATGATGAATGTTTGGCGTATGACGTTTATATTGCACTCTCGATTAGTCTTCAGCGCGAGATGGACATGAGTTCATATGGGAATATGTTCCATTCTAGGACATCACAAAGGTAGATTGGAAGGAAGTCAGAAGCATTCAATGTGAGGCAATTGCCCCCGAGGTCGAAGAAGGCAGAGGTGAGAATGAGGAGTCGTGACTGACATGACTGACCGACGCTGATCGGACTGGGTTCTTCTATCGCCCATGACATGCCACTTTTACCTGTATCAGTCCGCATCGACGCATAGCTTCAACTCTTGTCCTCATCAAATGTGAAAGAAAATTTCTAATTCACGATCATCATCTCTGCTCCTAAGATGGTGAGTTCGGCATGAGGGCATCATGACAGGGTCGTCAACGCTACCAACAATTACAACGACAGCACTGCCGGAGCACCGTGGCCTGTTCCAACAAAAACATAGAAGCAACTTCACGAGACTGACAACCCAACAGATCGACCCTGCAAAAAAGAATCAATCTTTCAAAAAGATTAAATGGAATAAAAAAATGTACAACACCGAGGATTCGCTGGTCGTCACCGACCCAACTACTAATTCGGCACTCTCGGGCTTATCTAGGGGAGAGCGGACGGGATCCCGAGCTTTCCAGAGGTTATGGTCGTACATAAATGATTCTCTGGGTTAATTGTGGTTTTGTAGTTCGTGAGTGTTGTCGCCTGGGACCTACGACGGAATGGAGGGAGTTCTGGAGAGGGGGTTGTTGGTATGAAAGTGTGGTGATGGAGAGGGGTTGGAACGAGGAGTGATGATAATGGGAGGGTCAAGAATGGGATGGAATAGACTGGAATGCCTGTTCCACAGCGTCCGATTGCATCCGCGTTTGGGTAACGGGTTCGCAGGTGTTCGTTAGCAACTACCATCATCATGCACGATACCTCAAAACCTCAATTCACTGACTGGATAAAACGAGTTAGACCAAGAACATCTTGCATGAAGGCTTTAATGAGATCTAAGAATAGAACCTGACAATCACGCGTCTATCAGGTTCCAAGTTCGTTGATGTCTCAGAGGCGTCATGCGGATTGAGTGTGGGACGGGGCGGGAAGGTACAGATGGGATCCTGATGGGTACGATGATGGATCATCCGGTTATATCCTTCGCATTGTATGAGAGGTCTTGCTTGTACCGAACATTCGGGATTGATCTTGATTCTTTGGACTTAGTGGATGATGAATTCGAGATGCGGGAGCCATGAGCATGGGTTTATCCCTTACATGAACAACGCCATCGTCTTGGGTCTGGGATTGACTGGGAGACTGAATGCATGGTGCTGGGTTGAGTCCCCTGATGATGCAAGCAAGGGGGTTTCACAGAGAACGGACTCGTCTACCCGTCGGGTCTGGTCTCCACGTGGGTTTGTCTGGGTCGCGGACTGTTGGTTCCTGGGCCGTTCGTTAGCCTGAAGCATCATTATTTCTTCAAGTTCAGCTCTCCACATCGATATGGACGAGAACAATCGAATAACAGAGAGTAAAGTAGCATCCTTTCCTGCGAGTGCCCTGCTCGGCGGTACTTGTTTCCGTCAGCCATATCGGCCCAGTGATCCGGTCATGAACATCGACATAAGGAAGATGTTTGCTAGATCATGCGTAAACACCAGGAACCGACCATCACGCCAACAAGGGCCTTTGGGAACGACAACGGCATGTTTTCACTGGGAATGTGGTGCGTGTTACGGGACCTTTGTCTAACCCGCGTGGACGGTTGGGCCTGCCCGGATAGGAGGTGACGCAAGATTTATACCTACTAAAACCCTTGCCATGCTCACATCGACATATTAGATGAACTCGACATTTTAGTGATGGATATAGTCACTCTTCAAGTCATTGAATATCACCTACCTATTGTAGATGTTCTGCTCGTACATGTGTCGATACCATTCTCTCGTTCTCGCCGGGCTACTCGAAGCGTTGCTGGTACCAGACCGACACGAAATAATCAGCAAGTCCAGATAAAGAAAAACACCGGAATGAAGAGCCAGCCGACAACCCGGGAACCGAATACCCACGAAATCACGAGACATGACTCCAAGGCATGAAGCCAATCACACACTGACACATTGTCGCGAGATCACGACCCTACAGCCCTCCCTATGAAACCCTCTTCTACTTGTAGAAGAATCAAAGCGACTGAAAATACCACCAAAACATCCCATCTCCCCCTCAACACAATGGAAACAGACGACCCCGCCACAATGTACGCAGCCCTACCATGGGGCTGCTACATAAAAGTCGACCGACAGACACAATTCCCGGTCGGCGTGATCCTGAGCCACCACAGAAAAACATGCGAATGTTTTGGCCCGGAGCAAGGAGGCGAGGAATGCGTGGTCGTGAAATGGCTTTATCACGTTGCGTTCCACAGTTATTATTTGAAGAATCGACGTGTTTGGGATCCGGTTGTTTGTAATCGCTTGGTTGAGAGGGAGGCGAGGAGGATTGGGGTGGCGCTTGGAGGTGCGACGATTTGGACTTTTTATCCGCATTGTCGGATGTAGGGGGGGAGGAGGAGGGGGATTCGGAGGATATTTACTGTACGTTGGGTTTGGGTGTTAATACAGGATAAACGGGCGAGCAATCGAGGGAGTTTGGCAGTCGGGGTGGATGTCTACAAGCGATCTTATTACTGGAAGGAAGAGAACGGGGTGTTAATAATGGCATCACAACATATGAAAGTCTCACGAAGAATTGGTAATTGGTATTTTAATTACTCAGGGTAATTATCGCGCAGTGACAAGAGAGACACATCGCATTGATGTGTCCCTCTGTCGGGGTATCGGTGGGATATTGCTATCCCGACAACTACCTACATACCACATAGGTCGTTGTGTGTTGTAGCAATCTACAACTTCGTAAACAAGTAATAGACAGTCAGACTGACTGACTGTCTCCATCGTCACTTTCAGCACACAGCGTGCTGAAAAACTCCACACTCCAGTCAAACTCCAACAAAAACGAGACTCCATCTTGATCCCTTCAAGAAGTAGTCTCTCCTAGTATCCACGAGACAGCATCAAAACGGTTGACAATGTGATGCGGTGGATACCCAGGCGAGACTGCTTAATAAATGCGGAACACACCCAACAACAACGTGTGCACCTCCTGCTTCATGAGACCCTCGCTGAGCATCTCCTCAAGCTGATCGAGCAACCATCTCTTCGACTTGTAGTCAACCGCAGAGTTATAGATATGAATGATCTCGTCGCGGGCGATGACGGACACTTCGATCTTCAGGTCGTCCAGATTGCCAGCGTCATAGGCCGTGAACAGCGGTTCAAGGATCAGTGGGAGGATACCCACAACGGCACGCTTCAACTCACAAACTTCTTTCTCCTGGGCTGCAGAGGGGCCGATGGAGCCGTAGAGTTTGCTCGCATTACGATAATACACCTCGGCATGCTTGATGAGTTGATCGCGAGCGTTTCGGGCCGGCTGGTGGCGGACAGGAGGGTGCGCGAGCACCTGCAGCATCAAGGCACAATCGCCTCGGAGCAAGTGCGTAGTCGCAAGCGTGTGTTGATCGATGTTTGGGAGGGCCGCGAGGGCTGTGAGGCGGGACTGTGCCTGGATGAGGATTCTCCATCGGAACGCAGCAAGAACTGAATCGTACAATTCAGTCACGTCGATGGGCTCAAGATCGGCGAGCGCGGCATTGAAGGCGATAAGGGCCTGCGCGTGGGCCATGACCCATTCCTCAGTGTCGACATCGGGGTGGGGCGGCGTAAAGACCTGGTCCAACTCTACCTTATATTGTTCAATGTCGATGACCGACTTGCGCAGAGACACTTCCAGGTACTTGGCCGTGAAAACAGCTCGCGCAAGCATGAGCTCGGAAAGGCGTGGGGCGAGTTCTTGGGTCTCGAGGCGGAGGAGATCCGGCAGCGTCTCATAAAGCAGCGCTGTGGCGCGGGTCTGGATCTCCTCGAACGTTTCAGGAGATGCGTAGTCCGACCACGAAGCAACGGACAAGCAAGAATTGAGGATGCTGCAATGGAGGGTAAGAGTATGGACCTGGGCCATCACGGTGTCCACTAGAGTCGATACAGTCACTGCTTCTTCCACGCTGACCCACTCCATCTCTTGATCGGGGCCCTGCGCATCAGCGGTGGGAGACGGGGCGGTCGCAGTGTCGCTCTGCACATGGTCCTGCAAACTCAGCACATCGAGCAGCATGGAAGCCTCCTCCATGACGCCGCGATTCTTCGAATACTCCGCCATCTGAATCTCGAAGCAGGTATCCAGCAAAGCCAGCGCTTCTTTGACATGCTTTAGCGCTTCGACATTGTTGGTGCCCATCTCCGTGTAGTCTCCGTCATCGTCCTCGGCAATCATCTCGGCGAGACTCGTGTGTACCTGGGCGTGGTTGAAGATGGTGTCGGCTTGCTTCGGATTGAGCTCTTGGGCAGACTGATGAGAGAGAATAGCGTCTTTGAGGACGAGGAATCTACGAACACCAAGTGTCTCGGCGAAGGCAGGCTCGTTGGCCATCTCGAGCTGGAGTCGCGCTTTGTTATACGCCATGTCGAAGCTTCGGGGGAATCGGATGAGGCCGTCAATGTAGGCGTCTATAGCTCGATCTGCAAATCGCAATGCTTTAGCAGGGTCGCCAGCCCGATGCTTGCGCATGGCTTCCTCGTGGCTGTCAGCCAACTCGAGATAGTCGTTCTCGGTCTCCATCGTCTAGTGGCGCCAGTTAGTTAGTACGGAATAGGTAGCCTTGAATGCACGAGGAAGATGGATTGCGGAAAGATCACTTACCGCGGGGGGCGACGCCTTCTTCTTGGGCGCCTTGTAACGGTGAGACATGATTAACGCCTTGTGATGATTGAATGGAGGCGTAAATCAATTGATGTTCACCGAAGTCGTTAAGGGAACGTGAGTGAATGAAGGTGAAAGGTCGATGGCTGTTGGAAGTGGGATGAGCGGAAGTGGGATGAAGGGAAGTGGGATGAGAGGATGCGGGATGAGAAGTGGGATGTGAGGAAGTGGGATGAGAGGAAGAGGTGGGACGGAATTATCTAACGGTAAACAAATTGTTTTGACCTGCAGCTGTCAAAAAAAGCACATGAAAGTACGGTTAGGTGCATAGCAACATTGAACATGACAACATTTTGATATCCAGTACAGTCATTTACCGAGAACGATGCCATGTTGATTCGTGCGCGTTGACGTCCGAGTTGATCTTGTACCAAACACATCCACTCACGAAATTCACAATCCTTCTTCACAGAACTCGAAATGCCTCGACAGAGATGCGCCGACATTGAGAATGAATGATACTCAATAAAGTTCAATGAAATTTTAGCTACGCCTATATTTTTTAACCTTCTCCACTGTCTCTTAGCATCTCATATCCATACTCCGAACCTACCGAGCACGTTAAGAAAGATTCCCCTCGGTGTGCATTTCAACTTGAAATAGTATCCGGTGAACATCACGAACACAACTAGTTCATCAGAACGACTGAACAGATATCGGGCCCGCATTAACACCCTTAATCCTCCCCGACGTCCTGAGCAAACTAGTCGCGTTCTTCAATGCACTCTCATGGAACGCGGCAAAGTCTGTAATCTCAACTATTAGCAATCCGGAAGACCGACAAGACAAGCAACACTTACCAAATGGATGTCCCGTCTGACAGGCATAGTTACTGAACCGAACCAGTGTCTCATTCTGGAACACCCGGGACCCCTTCAGCGTCACCCAGTAGCCGCTGAACGAGCCGTTGCCGTTGGTATACGGGATGGTGCCGCGCTGCTCGTATTTCTGCTCGAATGTGCCATCCGGGAAGACGAGTCTGAAGGTTAACTAGAATGTGGGTGTTAGGAGTGTGTATATGGTAAGGGGGGCGATGTCCTTACGCGCTCCGAGAAGCTGTACTCGCCGACGTCGGTCGAGTAGTTCATGTCTCGGACTGATAATCCTGCCGTGTTGGTTGGACCTTGCACCGTGAATGGTTGAAGGCCGGACCATATTGGATTGTTGACTGCATCACTGCATCAGTTTTGCTCTCTGGGTGGATGAACTCTTACCTGTTGAGTTGACTTACAGTCGTTTATCAGACTCCCCGTGTCGGATGCTGAGGCGCCGATGATTGCCTCCGTCACGGACTCACTGTAGCTGGTGCCGGGCGGACATTTGCAGGGTGAGCCGGAGATGATGGAACAGGGCAGTATGAATTCAGGCGCGCCGGAGGCCAAGGAGGCCAACGCAGCTGCGAAGAGAATCTTGATTGATACCATCTTGACTCGGTTGGAATGGATGGTAGAGGTGAGGTGTTTGATCTTTCCAAGCACGAAAACGGACTTTTACATGGGATTGTAAGTCCGTATGTGGTCTACCCTTTCGATTGACAGATGGGGAGAGACCAAGTCTTTATACGGAACCTAATTTGTCCCTTTCTGCGCACAAACAACCACGAGAACGGAGATTCCGTAACTAACCGTGTTGCCATTGATGTCGTTCTTATAGGTCGACGACTAGAAGCGTCTTGAGATACGTCTGTCTCTCAGGTTAGTGTCTTACATGACCAGTAAGATGTTCTCGCCGTGGTTCTGGTATCATGACATACGACAATGAGACTCTTGGACGGCAAGGATTTCGTGCTGGCGGCGCTCGGTGTTTGGGATGAAGTGATACCGTGCTAAGAAGCACACTGAGTCACCTGCCGCGATACTTGACCTCGTCCACTTATGGGCTACGGGTTTGATCTTGAGGCACAAGCGTGGGATATGACCAGGCATCGTCCCATCATGGATCCCATTACTCGAATTGAGACGCTCCTTGTTCCCACACAAGTTCCACCATCATGGACCTGGCCTGAACGTGTGAGGTTTACTATGTGCCACGGACTTGGGGCACTGACGTTGACTACCACTAACCAGATGTCCTATTAAGTCGTAACCTGAACCTTTCGACGTTCTTCAGACTCGTAGACATCAGATGACGACTACGAGACAAAACTTCAACCACGAGTTGTCCAAAGGGGTAATCCGTAATACCGTTGCCACGAACGATCGATCTGGTTTCGTCGCCATGGTACAGATCCAGTTACGCGGTCAAGTTATACACGTGTATCGTCGGGCCGAGTATGTACAATGGTCTTGTTGAACATTACTGAATTAAGAGAGACCGAAGCGTTGAATACTGCCAGACCTGTGAGTGTACGAGTCCTAATCACGTGTTCAACATGGACGATCGAGGAACTGTTTCCTTCAAACGTTTCCTCCAGATGTCTTACATAGATCGTGACACATTACATAAAAAATACCAAATAACACAGACCACAACCACCACCAACACAAGCCTACGTCGGCGTCACAACCGTAGCAGGGACAGCCTCCTCACTACTCGTACTCGGCTTCGCCGGCGGTGCCGACTCTGACGACCCCTCTCCACTCGCCACCTTCATCGCATCCATGCCCTTCGTAAGTCCAGAGAACGGACACGTACTGGGCGCGTCGAGATCGCGCGGTGTGTCTTCCTCGATGTCGTCTAGCACCCGCTTGCCGAAGAGGTAGCCTTCGCCTTCGACCTCGGGGACTTCGGCTTCTTCGGCGAATTCGTCGCCGTCGCGGACGTCTGGGTATGTCAGTAACTCACTCACACATATCTCTCGACTGTATTCTAGTTGATACAGTGGAAACTTGAAAAAGGTCGTATGGCAAGTACTTACTACACAATCGTTAGTATGTAGCAGAGAAAAGAGGGGGAAAGGGGCCAATACATACCACCACTTCGCAAACAAATCATTCTGTATCCAAATGACCTTACCCAACGCCTTAACAAGCGCAACCTTCTTCTCCATGCGTAACCGCGGATGCGAGAGGAGGGCTTCCGTCAACGTGTCCTGGATAAACGAGAGACAGGCGCCGATGTGGATGTACTCGACATGCAGGGGGTGTTGACGGCCTCTGCCGACGTGCATCATTCTACACATTTCCCGTTAACATCACCTTCACTTTCATCTTCATCTTTAATTACACAATAAAGAGAGAGAATACGCACCCGACCTTATCAAGATAATACCAAAACTCCATCGTCGACGGATCCGAACATAATTTATTCAAATACGCGCGCAGGAACGTCTTGCGGTGCTGGATGATCGGACTGTTTTCCTCGAGGACTTCGGTCACGGGGCCTTCGTAGCTCGTACTTCGCGTCTGGAACGCGCGCGCTGTGATGTCGTATTGGAGGAGCTTGTGGTAGACGATGTTTACGAGAGCGGGGATGAGCGCTTTGATGTATTTTGAGCCTGAGATTAGGGCTTCGATGTCGCCTGTTTTTTTGTAAGTGTGTTGTTCCGTAAGTTTTGTTGTTTGTAAGTTTGGTTGTCGTGTAAGTGAGGGCGAAGGGGTGGGATGGTGTTGTGTAAGTGAGATTGCTGGGGAGGGGGAGGGGAAACAGGCGACTCACGCGAACTGAAATCGAGAAAAGAATGCAGATATTGGATCCGTGTTTCGAGGTTCGTGTAGAGATCTTTGCGATCGATGTGTTTCATCGGTCGCTGGAGGCCGCTCATGGTGACGGTTGGTTATGGAATTCCCTTTAACACTCTGTCTAACTTCTTGCACTGATGGTATTCGTCGTCAAAATCTCGTGAGTTGATGAGGTATGGATGGACAAGCAAGCGGCCGCACGCAACACTAAATACTACAATACTTATCCTACTCGTAAA
Source organism: Xylariaceae sp. X170 (assembly GCA_028637755.1). Lineage (NCBI taxonomy): Eukaryota > Fungi > Ascomycota > Sordariomycetes > Xylariales > Xylariaceae > Xylariaceae sp. X170. The sequence continues at coordinate 142,275 of JAJFDJ010000040.1, read as the reverse complement.
CCACTCAATTCATCGTACATAGGTACGCATAGTAATTCCGCATCGTCATTGAGTTTCGCGACTCGACTCGACTCGCTGCCATCAGCTGATGGTGGCATGATCGGCAGTGGAGTGGATCATTACCGCCAAGATTCGCGATCCGGGCGTCCCCGCTACCAACGGTTTGTAAATCCTGGGGTCTTTTTACTATTCGTGCCTCGGCTAGTCGATGTCAGCCATTGGATTGTCAGCAGATGGGACGAGAGGCGTGGACGGTCGAACGGGCGCGGACGAACCTATGATAGACGCCGTTGTCCGGCGGTTGGCGGTTAACGGTACGGATTATGGACGTCATGCTGTACTTGCCACTGGCTACGTGCGAACTCCATTCAGGTATGGAATGTCTGCGGATCTGATGACTCGAGAGGTCCTCTCCGTATGTTGAACGTAATATTTGCCGGAGCAGATTGTCTGCTTCCAATTCATCGTGATACTTACACTTGTTGTTTTCTGCGCCACCAGACGGTAATCGCGTGGGATACATCAAGTTTACCTGGATATTACCTTGGCGCCACCACTTGGTGATGATGCATGGCACTGCTTCTCTCTCTCTCACTCCTCCTCTTTTGCGTTTTCTCGATTTTATTGTTCATACTTAACTACTGCTGCTGATCATATCAGGAGAGGAGAGCTACAATAATACAACAATCTCACGAAGAGAATCGGTTCTGTTAGGGATGGTAGGCACCAGAATGCACCAACTGTCCAACGTCATCCAAAGAGCCACGAGTACTACGACACCGGCAATCGATCTAGCAATTTTGACACTGAATGGCATCACATACAATTAGCCGATGCAGAAGTTATGAAAGTCGTGAAGAGATATCATTTCGCTGTTCTGGATATGAGTAGGTACATGACTTTGCGAGCGGAGACTTACGCGCGAATTCGGACAAAGGAGAGACCCATTTTCCTCATATAAACAGAGCCCTTCCCTTAGAGCCTTAAACGCCTGGTTCGACCATTCTATGCTGCTTTTCCTGGTCGGAAAATCGAAAGCACCAATTATCCGGGTGCTGTTTTTGAGAGAACAAAGGGGCACGAGAAAACAGTGGTATTATGCGACTTGGTGGATGCCGAATGTCGGCACCGTTTCAACCTGGCTTGACTTAAGCAATAGTCATGCCTACTCCCGCCTGGGGATGCGCGTCAAGGTCTACATCCGCGACCAGAGTACGTTGGTGGGCACTGTTTCGGACGAGGTTGCTGAAGTACTTGAGGGCAACCTCGCTTTCGTTTCGCGTCTTGAGGGTCTCGTCTCTGCGCAAACCCAGCTGTTCAACAGTGCGTGAAAGACCAACACGAAGGTTGTCAGCAGGGAATCGCAGCACTTTGCGAACCGAGTTCGAGATGCGTGTACTGTTCGCGTGCACGTAGTCAATAGCATCCAGTTGCGTAGAAAGCTTGACAGACAAGCTGTGGGGTAGTGACTGCGGAATCTGTTGGAGAATGTATGCGGCGGCAGAGAGAACTACAAGCATGAAATGTGATTAGCAACTTGAAAAATTCGAAACTTGAAGAGTACAAAACTTACCCGCAAGGAAAGCTGCTGGGAGAATCAGCTTTCTGAGGTTCTCGCTTCCGATAATCTTGGCAGCACTGAGCGCATGATCTACCCAGCTAGAACCACCCAGTAGTCGACCACCTACAGCCGTGGCTAAAGTCAGGGCCATACCAGTGCCGGCAACCTTCTCCTGGCGTTGCATGAGAGTAGACCAGTCAACAAGATCCCAAATCTCGGTGGGCAGTTCAATCTCCTTCGCAAGAATGTCTCGTCTTCTTCGGAACATCACATCGGCACGGAAGTTGAGATCGTGGAATTCGTTGCCCAGGTGAAGAATGCCGAGTTGCTTGATGGCATTGACGCCACCGACCGCTCTGGAGCGAGCATGCTCTTCGCAATCCGTAACAACGGAAGAAATCTCGTCCAGCATAGCCTCCTTTAGCTCATCGGCAAAGTTGAACACACCGAAAAGTCCAGGGTAAGGCACGCCTAGGGTGCTGTCACCGACTTGGGAGATGGCCGAGTTGAGCTTGGACTTCGTGTGATCATATATGTCCTTGCAAGTCGATTCGATGGTCCTATCGATATCATCACCCACTTCCGACTTTGCCTTGATAGAGGTTTCCAGTTGCGGCTCAATCTGCTCCAAATCCTTCGTAACGCGATCCACTTCAGACTGCGCAACTTCGGCATTGACAGTAGCGAGGACATTGAGATCATTCAGGATGTTCATGAGATAGGTCTTGGCCGGTGTAAGCTTAGACTGCGCTCGTTTTTCCAGAACAAAACGTCTCAGGGACTGTTCCAGTTTTTGGAAGTCCTCAACCTTTTCCTTCTCCTTGCCTTTGCCGTTGGGATTGCCATTCGGGTCGTCACCACCGCCACCTCCGCCACCACCAGGACCGCCAGGGTGAGGCACGGTCGGGACGGCATTACTGGAAATGAAATGAACCAGTTCCGATGATTCCTTATACGTGCGAGGACTCAACCCATATACCTGGTCCAAAATCATCTTCTGGCATCGTTCCTTGTCGCGAATCATATCAAAACCGTTGACAACCATGAAGATGTATGCCTTCTCGGCGGCTGCTGCCCAAATGAATTCCTTGGCCGACTGCGTGAAATGGTTCGCAGCCGAGACGACGAAAACGACGACGTCGATCTCCTCCTGTCGAGCAAAAATGGCTGTAGTCTTGGTGGTATCGGAGTTCAGACCAGGGGCGTCAATCAGCGCGATGTCGACTACACCATTGTTGAGGAGGGATTCATCAACGGTGCGAACATCTTTTACGTAGATCTTGCATTGCATGTATGTCGAGTTGTCGAGAACAATCTTCTCCAGATCGGAGAGCGGGAAAACATCGTAAGTCGATTCATCGTGACGCTGATATACGGTATCCTTGTGCACTGCGTGAACCTCCTCAAGGCCTCCGTTCTCCCGCGCGTCCAACACTTCGCAGAAAATGCTCGTGCAGGGTTGCTGGTCCTCGGGTAATACTTTGCGTCGTAACAGCGCGTTGCAGAATGTCGACTTTCCGGCATTCAAATCTCCCGTAACTAGAACCTTGCTCGATGTGTCGTCAATACGTTCGCGAAGTAGTGCCAAGTGCTTGATGCTAGTGCGGATCTTGCCGTCAAGCAATGAAGCAATAGAGTTCTTTTCGAGCGAGTGAACAAGCTCAGACTGATGCAGCGCTCCTAGCTTGAGATCAAGCTTCAGAATAGAAAACTCCTGCGCAATCTGAGGTGATATTAATCGCGGAATGTCTGCGCCGGCTTTATTTTCAGCATCCTTGCTGGACTCAGCAGCACCATTGTCTGAAAACGTAGTCATAGACCGTCGTATCGGTTGCGGCGCGGACGACGAGGACTCGAGAGCGAAAGAGGACGTGTGTTGTAAGCCGGGTTTCGGACCAGCCATGTCGGTCCGTTGGACGGAGGGGTAGTGCGCCGGCCAGGTAGTGTTCATCTCCTGCAGACCTTGAAGAAGATCGACGACACGGTTGATCGCGCGGCCTAGGGCGACTCGTTGGGCATTGTACCAGAGTTGCGATATGGCAGAGCCTCGACCTGGCTGGCTGGCGCCAGGGTTAGCGGCGGATTGGCCGGGCATCAGCATCTCTCCCTTGGACGAGCGGGTTTCGTCGGCGCCCATGATGCTTCCATATCCCGAATCGCCGTCCAGCATAGACTGGAGCCTCGTCGCATGGTGAGAGGTCGAGCCGCTGCCAACGGTGGCATAGGCGTGTCTGTCGGCTCCGGCTTGGCGGGGATTCGCAAAGTCGTTGAACTCGTCTTCCTCTCCCGCATCGTCCCGCGCCGGGGACTTGCCCTTGGACGACGAAGGGAAGTATTCCTGGCTCATGGCAATTGCAGTAATTGCTGCTCGATGTGTGTATCAATGCCGGGGCAGTAGAAGTAGATGGCGACGTTGTTGACACCACCTACATAATATTTGTGACCGATGGTGGGGAATGATGATAGGCGTGAACGATACGCACTGAGCTTTTCCAGAGAAAAGTGTGCAGTTTAGTACGAAGTAAAGTGACGCATGCACGTCAGGCACGAATGGCCTAGCTAGGTACTTTTTCGTACCTGCCGACTTTCACTGGCCGTTGTAGGTAGCTTCCCGTACCGCGCGAGAGCGGCGAGAGACAAATTATTATGGGTCTTCTATCGCGTGGATACGGAATGCGACGGGATGCGGCGGTTGGAGTCCAGATCTCTCCATTCGCTTTTCCCAAAGTGACAAGGCACTTCGTGAGGTAGCAGCAGTTGCGGAATGCTTCTATACGAATTACAACTTCATCGGGACGGAATACGCAATATTCCGCACCTATTATCAGCACAGCATACCCTACATAGTCCGCCTCATCATTGTAGGACTTCTCAATACCTACCTAAGATATGTTCAATAATGGAACTGTTCGAGCTGAGAAACACAAATATCTGTGTAAAGAAATGCAGCTGCTTCAATGCTTGAGGTAGGTCCGATGCAAGCGTGGCTAATCGTGGCTGGTGTCCACTTGTGCCGTCTCGGGACTTACCGTAATCCGTAAATTACCTGATGGATTATTCCGTACTTTGGACGGAGCGTTGAATCCGTACTGCCACCCAATCCCCAACATTCAGTTCTGCCTTCTGCCACGGGTAACTTGGCAATTCTATGCATCCCCTCACGGTTCTATGCATTCAGTGTCTACCCAGATAGTAGACGAACATTGGTCCCTCAAATCTACCTAGTGAGCTTACTGTAATCCTCCAGGAGTGTTATGGGTTGTTATTCCGTACACATGATACGGATCTCTTTGCGCCTTAGTACGGTACCTCGGCTGGTACTTCCAGGGTACCTCTTAGGTAATTGTGGGGGCTCAGCACTGACGTCGTTCCCCCCAATGTCAGGACCATCCGTCCAACATTCAGAACTCCCCATTCCATCTTTCTCACGTTCTTCCATTCAAATTAACCGAGTAGGTATCCTGCCTACACGCTTCACACCATAGCCGCCGAGAAGCATTAGCCATAGACACAGATTACAATCCAGGTGCCTCAGTTCGCCGCTAGAATTTACCTTTTTTCAACGTATCTGGTCAACGGTAGCAGCCATGAATGTGAGTGTTCGCCTGCCTATATCGGACTCGGATTCAGGTCCACGAAGGCCAGAAGGTGTGTCGTGGAGGGCAAGCTGCTAATCGTGCTGCCCGTAGATCCTAGAGTGGGCTTTTGGCAAGCGTATGACGCCAGCCGAGCGTCTGCGCAAGAATCAACGACTTCTCGATAAAGCGATACGCGAGATCGACCAACAGAAAGTCAAACTGGAGAGACAGGAGAAGCAGCTCGTGAGCCAGATCAAACAGAGTGCCCAGAAGGGCCAGTTGGGAGCAGCCAAGATTCAAGCCAAAGACTTGGTTCGGACGAGGAGGTCAGGACTGATCCGCCTTGCGCCATTAATATGACTCCCTTTGCTTACGCCTTTGCCCTACGGTTTGCAGATATATCGAGAAGTTTTATGGTCTCAAGAGCAACCTGCAGAAGATCTCTTTGCGGCTTCAGGTATGCCAACATCCATTAGCTCTAAGAAAACTAGTTTCTCATACATACTTCACGGTTGCAGACGCATCGGACGAACGAGCAGATGATGCAGGCTATGAAAGGCGCGACCATGGCCCTGGGAAGTATGAATCGCACTATGAACCTGCCTGCTTTACAACGCATCGCTATGGAGTTCGAGCGCGAGAACGATATAATGGAGCAAAGACAAGAGATGATGGACGACGCTATCGACGACGCCATGGATGTTGGCATTGAAGAGGAAGGAGACGAGGTTATAGAACAAGTTCTTGAGGAGATCGGTGTCGACCTTAACCAAGCTGTGAGTAAACTGCCGCCATTCACCGACCAAGCAAGTTACAAAGGAGATAGTTCTGACCCCAGAGCCTCTAGTTTGGAGAGACACCCACAGGTCTCCAGTCCGATAAGGTTCCGGAGAACAGGATTGCTCAAGCCATTGGTGGCCCCAGTGGAGGCGGCGATTCTGCTGATGATGATCTTCAAGCTCGTCTTGACAGCCTGAGAAAGTGAAGGCCACCTATGCTGCGTCTAACCTTGGGCTCGGCTTATAGTGAGGGTGTAGTGCCTGAGTACGGTTTGCACGACCCCGCGCGATACCGACCCCTTTTCCTACTACGAAGTCTCTTCGCCGACCAGCCATCCTAGAATCGTACGTTCGATAGGAAGTGATGGACCGCCATTGTTACGATTTCCTGCAGGCCCCACTCATGTCGAACCCGTCCGAACCCGTCTAGGTATCTGACCAGTTCATTTCAACTTCGTCGAGTCTATCGTTCTCGAAAATCTCGATGCCAACCTTTTTTGAATAGTGGCATCCGTGTGAACGAATCGATCTATACCGGTACCCCTTTTCAGGGCCCTAAAATTGAACGACGCGATGTCTTGAGCCTCCTGCCCCGAGCTCTCTGCTGTCGCACCTAGTCTAGAGACTTTCATGTTTGCTTTATTTACTTGAACATAGTGGAGTTGAGGGTTGAACTTGACCCTTGTTCCACTTCTACAAAGCCTAGCCGGTCTCCAATGTCCATCATGGCTCGTATTTTGGTACGCGAAAAGAAGCCGCAACCTCAGCATCGGCGCTGCTGCAGAACACACTTTACAGCCGACTATCTGTGATTCGAGGGTTCTCTTTCACCTACGAGGCGCCTGATAAATGGCTCCGTTAACCTTGAAGGAGCTATTTTACCTGTACCTGGCTGCTAGGCTGAGGATGTCTTTGCGTAACGGCAGAGAACACGGGCCCAAATGTTTCTTCATACAGATGTTCACGATCATAGTTGCCAATATCAGGTCCGCAATGATGTCAGCAGGGCTTTTCTTCGGAATTCGAGAGCTGTATTGCGGCCGTGGGGTCACAGATGGGCTCTCCTGATCCAGGACATTCCATACCCCTATTGGTGTACTGGGAGCTTCAATCACGGGTATACCTCGTTTATTTCGTACATAGGTGTATCTGGTATCGCTACCGGTGTGAATAAGATGGTGATCCCTAGCTCGCTTGGCGCCAAAGCGGAATTTACAATGGCCAATACGAAGATTTTGTCAATTGGCGTTGTACAATTAGAGTCGAGTCATCTGCATTGAAAAACATAGTTCCGACAAAGAAAACACGCCGTTTCTCGTCAATCAGTTTAATTCCAGGGAGTCATCCGTTTGCCAAGAGTGTGCTGCTTTATGTCACTGGTATTCAGCAGATGTTGTTGTTGTACTCTTGGTATACGACCTCTGCCTCCTGAGTCCTGACTGCCCAACCTACCTGAACCAGCGTGCCAAGTGAAGTCCAGTCGCTCCAAATAGGTCATGCTCGATCCAACCAATAACGCGTATCTCGTAGGCAACCACGGACCTTTAAGGGTGACACGGTCACTCTTCCGTGCTGCGTATTCCATAGAGGTAGTAATCCGTACACGTGTAATAATTCGTACATTAGCCTCCCGCACCTACATGACCTAGCAAGTTAGGTGCATACAAGAGTCACGCAGGGCCAAAAAAAAAGACCCTGATGAAATGGGGTCGTGAGGGACCTCAACCGGAACAGATGAATACCTATTCCGGACAGGAATGAGGGTCATGACGAGCATACGAAATACCAGTTCAGAGCTACGGAGTACTCGTACACGGATATAAAATCGAGGTTCGTAGGGAACACATTGCCTGCCTCTCTAACCACACCTGATGCTTGTTCGTAATTGTTACGTACGACCCACGGAACTCCGTACAGAAAAGGATGAACTCGAGGCCCTGCAGGAGAGGTAGCGTGATTTAGTCAACCTTTGTTCCGTACTTTACGATAAGTCTCCTCAGAACTGCGAGGACTCGACCCTTTGATGGCAGTTCGCACAAGTGTTCAGATGATATTCTGTACTTTACCATGGACCTTGTTGACAGACCGAAGCGGCCCGGTGATACCCTCGTGGCTTGAGCTGAGGTCGCCAATTGTGTCAAGTGCGAGTAGAGGTACCTGTAGGTAATCGTACCTGCCCCGTGAGCGTTGAAGCACTTAGCGATGGTGGCACTAGTACATAACGGGTGCTAGCGTAGGCAGTTATCTTCAGGCTTAGCGTGTGCCGAGATAGCGCGTGTAGGAGGCATTCTGTAACTGCAATGTATTATGTATCATCGGTGGGTGTTCCGTATTTATGTGCTGCCCCACTCGGCCTATAGGCTGGTCAGGTCTCTCCCTCCCTTCTTTGCTACCGGTATTCTCCCATCAACCAACGACCCCACGATTCATCATCACCCATCCATCCACCCGTGGTCCCGTGCCCCATCCGCCTTCTCTTAAATACTACTATCCATACCTACGTACAACCACGAACATCCGCATCCAATACCTTCATCGATAACCACCGTTCCAGAGCAGTCGACCAGCTTGACGTGTGCCTACCTACCCTTTACGGATCACGATTCCCTGTCTGTCTGCCAGTACTCGTTACGGAGTACATCCCACTCTCTGCTGTCGAGGCGTGGATGACGTCGGTCCACTCTGACCAGGTAAGTCGACTTGTCGTTGTCTGCATGGAATCCATCTTTGTCGCATTGCCGATGATCCCAGACATCTCGTTTCAATCAAGCCCAACGTGGATTTGCTGTCTTCTACCCATTCAGATGCCGACAGAGCAGAGACCGAGTTGTCCCGTTGTCACCAGGAGTTAGCAAACAGCTAACAACACCCAACCAGTCAACCCTGCATCTGTATCTCTACCTGTATCTCTACCCATATCGCTGTACACGTGCAAGCTTCACCTATCCAGGTATTGATTGCCCATTCATTCAAATAGCCTGTTCCCGATTTCTTCTGGTCGCCGTTTGTTTCCTTATCCGCTTGCACTTTGCTTTGTCGCCGTCATAGCTGTCATCGACAATGGGAGCCTCTACCTGAATCTGATTCACTAACCAGCCTTGTTGTTGCTTTGCAGACAAACATTGACCCTTCGCCACAGTCACGAACCCCTACGGATTGCGTGAAGTCAACTCAGTTGCGCCACACGTTCAGCGCAACTACGATAAAGTCTTCGTCTCTCCGCCCTTACTCTGTCACCTCGCCCTCTCGCCCTTTCACCGTTCGAACAACGGTATCCGTTCCCCAGTACTCCTTCACGACCCTATAGACTATATCGAAACATCCGGGTACTTGCCCTCGCCCCCCCTCTCTCTGCCCTCGCTACCGGCAGATATCTGGCGTGCCACGAGTGTTGTGTAAAGGGCCGGACGTCGTTCCATAGGTCGATTCACCTCCGAAAATCTGGCAGGGAATAAACGTCGCAGTCTCTCCTCTCAAGGAGGTCTGCTGAATAGGATGTTTGGCGGCGGCTCGAGTTCTTCGGCCGCTAGATCTACTACCCCACCGGCCACGGATTCGAATACCGTGGAATCCAGATCCATCTCCTCTCCGTCTGCCGATGGTTCTTCGAAGCTTTCCGACCAGGCCGCTAGTCGTGAAAAGCGCAGCGGAAATGGCAGCCCCTCTGGTCGCCAGAATGCCGACAACAGCTCTGCGGATAAGAAACGCAGGAGTAGTGGTGTCGGAAGCAAGGCCAGCAGCCTCATAGCGAGCGCAAAGAACACCCTCAACTTTCAGACAAGTCGAAACAGTTGCGACATGACTGCTCGCACTCCCTTGCAAAAGTTGGCCAAGCAGGATCAGGCTCTTGCTGTGCCCCAGGGCTCGCACAACAACTCGGCCGGCGAATCACTGCCGGGTCCCCGATCGACTTTCCGCGTGGGTGTATGGGAAGATAGGAATAAGAAGTGCCGGCGTACGATGGAAGATACGCATGCCTTCTTGTACAACTTCTTGCCCACGCCTGCTCCCTCACTGTCTGTCGAAGTTTCAGACAGGAACCTGAAGGTGCCCAACTCGACGGAAATTAGCGATGACGCATCACAAGAAATGAGCGAGACCGACAATGGTTACTTCGCCATTTTCGATGGTCATGCTGGCACCTTTGCTGCGGATTGGTGCGGTAAGAAGCTTCACCTGGTGCTGGAGGACATCATTCGCCGCAATCCGAACGCGCCAATTCCCGAGCTTCTCGATCAGACATTCACCAGTGTGGACGCCCAGTTGGAAAAGCTGCCGCTAAAAAACAGCGGATGTACTGCCGCTATCGCCGTTTTGCGTTGGGAAGATAGGGTTCCCAACTCGAATTCCGCTACCGGCTCCCAGGCTATTGCTCCAGCTGTCGCCGTAGCTTCCAGGCTCTCGGACTCATCCAGGCTTGGTGAGAGCAAGGGCGATGATGACGGGAACACCATTGCTGTCCCTGAATCAACTCACGCAAAGTTGAAAGGTGCTGCGACAAGGCAGCGAGTCCTTTACACGGCCAACGTCGGCGACGCGAGAATCATTCTATGCAGAGCTGGCAAGGCTTTGCGTCTCTCGTATGACCATAAGGGCAGCGATGAGAATGAAGGGAAGCGCATTGTCAATGCTGGCGGCCTCATACTCAATAACCGAGTCAACGGCGTCTTGGCGGTAACTCGAGCGCTAGGCGATGCGTACATAAAAGACCTGGTAACCGGTCACCCTTACACCACGGAAACGGTTATTCAACCGGAAGTGGATGAGTTCATCATCATTGCTTGTGATGGAGTAAGTTAATTTCTGTTGTCGAGTTTTGTTAATTTGTTCTTGATCCCTTCCCAACATTTCGTGTCCCCGTAGCTGACTTAATATGATAGCTCTGGGATGTCTGCTCGGATCAGGAAGCGGTCGATCTCATCCGCGATAAGCCTGATCCCGTGGCTGCTTCGAAGCTTCTCGTGGACCACGCTCTTGCCCGATTCAGCACGGATAATCTGTCCTGCATGATTATCCGGTTCGATAAAGCTGCGCTCCTGGACCAAAATAACAAGGATAAGCCCATCGGCGTAGAGGGTGATTGTGGGAGTGAAAGCGGCAAGGTCAGCGAAGCCGAGAAAATAGTAAGCGCGACCAAGCAGAAGATTGCCGAAGGCGACGTGCCGGCTGTGGGTGTCTCGGCATGCAACAGCGGTCGAGGACGCGACACGACGTCCACACACGAAGCCGACAGTTTCAAGCCCACGATCATCAAGGAGTCGGTCGAAGAAGAACCTGCCTACCTCGAGGATGTCGACGCTCCAGAAGTCAAGGCTCGAGGCATTCTAGACAAAGATGCGATAGCTGCCGCTTCCGATGCCTAAAGCATCACGATCGGATCCCGTACGGAACCGCATCTTGAGGTTGCCAACATGATGTATGTTAGCCAGCGTATTGAGCAGTCAGTCGGTTCGGATTGGACTCCGCTTATGAGATGTGCCTATCTGTCTTTATGTTTATGTCTTTCTCACGACGGCGTCTTTCGTCGCTTCTTCAAGTTGTCATGGAACTCGCGTCGTTTTGGTAAAAGTCTAGTCTGCATTGCAAGTTGGCCCGAAATCTGATATTTTCGGCACTGTTCTGCGCTAGACTTGGACGCTTCATAGCAGTGGCGTCATAAGAAGGAGGGAGAATTGCACGACCCGAGAAGAAGACCCAGGGGGACAAAAAGAATCGTATGGAGTGGGAAGGGGGCGAAGCGCATTTCAATGACGGTAATGAACAGCTTCAAGGGATGACAAGGGCGTCGATGAGGGTCAATTCTATCCAGTCAGCGGTGTCATGAGCATGTCTGTACTGTGTAACGATACGTAGATGAGATAGATGATTGATCACCGCCATCGGGTATTTCTCGTGTGCTGGCGCCCATTGGGTGCGCCAGAGTCGTCTTCATGTCTTGTTTGTCTGCTCATCCCCGGGATCGGGATCTCATATGTCGGTAGATGGCTTTGCCTAGTATTACATAGATGTGGAATCCATCACTCGGGTTACCCCAGGTCTGCACATCGCTTTATATTGGCTGTTAGAATCTGTAAAGCAGCGGCACAAGATGCTGGAATGCCCAGCGACTGCCTATGGGAAGTAGTGGATATCACAGTGAGTTCCGATGGGTTGGTTCTTTGGTTTGCATACAGGGTTGATCCTGTGAAGTTGGTCAAGCAGTATCAGTCTTGACTCTTGCGAGTTCGATCTCAGCTTCTCTTCTTTTCTCTTCTGACGTCTACCTATCTAGTCGTACGGACCACATCACCTACTACTAAATCTTTGGAATCTCGATATCCATTTATAGTATTCGATATACAGCTTACTACGGAACATTCTATACAACCCGCGACTATTTCGCCCCCGTCCAACTAGTCTACAGCCGTTTCTGGCCTGGGCTATGGAATATTCCGTACACAGGGCACATTTTAAACAAGCAGAAACTACCTACGAATGTTGTCCAATAGTAGGCAATAGAAAGTGAATGGACAGGTTTGCAGCGAATTAGGTAGTGAAAAAAATTCAAATAATAATGAAGGCCCGGGTACTTCGTAACGGGATAGTCCGTTGGTATTAGCGGACTGACTGTGCTTTTTTCGTTGGAGCTGAGGCAGCATCGATGAGTTGCTTGTTATAGGTGCTGGGTTGTGGGATATAGACGACTAATTCGTACGTGAGGATATGGAATTGACAATTAAATAGGTGAAGCCGTATAAATCGGGAGCAGGGGAGAGAAGGGAGAGTTGATATTCCGGCAACCGTTGCGAGCATGGCCAAGCTTGGCGTTCAAGTCTCAAAAAACGATTCCTCAGAATGGATGGAATCTTTTGACGTAATGGTCCGTAAAAGTCGTACGGATAATCCGTACTTTACTGGTTGTAGGCAGTGGCCCATCGGGTCGGGTCTCACCTGGAGTTCGGTTAACCGTAAGCCGTAGTGATTGGAGCTCCCTGGCAAGAACGTTGGACGTTCTTCCATGGAAGCCCATTCTCTGTTTGTATTGAACGGGAATTGCTTAAAATACCTTTTCCAGGCAACGCCTCAGACCTATTCGCTCCTGGCCTTTTTTCGGGCCCACCACGAACGCCAGTCTATATTGAGAAATAGAGTCATCGTTTTAATACCGAGTCCTTCTTGATGCTGTTGTTGCCTGCCACTCAGCAAGATGAAGATGATCAGCACGTCGCAGCTACTCTTAACATAATTTACATTAATTGCCCAGCATCGGGCCTCAGCTCCTTACCGGGTAGCGACATGAGGCCAGTAAAAAGAGCGCATTGAGTAGCCACACCATTTTAGTGTAAATGGCAACAGCAGGGGAGTGACATGCGGTGCGCGTACAGACGAGGTAGCTTCATAGCGCAGCTACAACGGAATGGCAGTGCAATCTACGTCTCAAAGATGTATACCATTGGCGTTCTATACGCCCCGGTACGGAGCAGTGCTGTCATTCACAGGAATCAACAAATGCGCCGCTCAGCTCCTACGCCGACGCCAAATCTCGTGAAATGAAGCCAGAATATTCCGTAGATTCCGTGAACCCCTCCAACTTTTCTTCATTTAAAAAGCAACGACTGCATGTGAAGGGGACAAATACTCGTAACAGCCGACATTAGAAAAGCATTTCGGACGCACATCGCATTGATATGATCCATTTCGCAAATATAAAAACCCATCGAGCGCCCTATGTGTAATATTGTCTCAGTTTTCCCTGTCTTGTCCAGCGACGGACACGAAGTTCTTCGGTTCCCTGAACTGCCGGTAAGGATAGGTAACAGTTCACTATCTTCGCACACGGAATAGGCAAACCGTAGACCCGGCTGATCTGATCCCTTGCAAAACTTGGCGACGCAGTTTGACTCTCAAAACCATGCATGGTGTTCCCACCGTTTTGTTTTTTCTTTGCGCCCGTCGTGGTACCCCTCGTGCATGCATCCCCTGCATAAGTTGCGCCTTATCGTGTGCCATGTGATTTCCGGTTGATGCGTTCGCTTAAACGCGATCTGGGTTGTTTACAAAACAGTAGGAGCAGGCTACGGCAGTGCACGGATTCGACTATAGCATGATTATTTCTCAACGAAGCATCACGCTGTCGCATAGGTAATTGCGATCGTGAATCCAGGTAAACACTTCGGCAGACGCGAGAGGAACCCCGGGTAGGTTCGATAGGTCGGTATTTAGGTCTTCCGTGCCTCCACTACGGATTGCACGAACATGTACGAGTACAGCCTCCAGGAGCATTCCCCAAAATGCAACTCTGCAAAGGACGGAAAATTTTGATACAAATGTACCTACGAAGAGGTGTCTTCCATATAACGCGTGCTAGGCTCAACAAGGTAGCTATTTAATGCATCTAAGGCGCTTCGGGCTTGGTACGGATTCAACAGCCAGAATGGAAGCACCCTAGACGATGCGGCTAGGTGCACCTAGTCCTAGCGTTCCCCTGATTTCATCTGGACCTGCACAACAGCAGGAGCAGTGCGCAATCTTGCTTGCTTCTGGTGAATCTTAGCGCAGAACGCAGGCGGGCACGGGCTAGTGTAGCCTGTAAGGAAGCAGAGCTACGGCGTGTAATCCGTAGCCGTAGCGTGCTGTACCTGCCTTACTGCGTGCGGAATACCACGTAATGGCGGTACCTGGTACCTGGGCACTGCCATTACATAATCCAGGTACCTGAGGTCGTCCGCAATCTGACAGGGTCTGTCATTGACAGGGTCTGCCGGGCTCGCCAGGCTCTGCCCGTCAGGCCATCCGTAACGTCTGCCGTACTGTCAAAAAGTTTCCACCTGGGGCCAATTGCAAGTCACCTCCCCGTCCGTTACAACCCCCTTATCCGCCGCCTCCGTCGGACGACCTAACGGTACCTTACATTACATGGCCTGGGTGAGTCCCGCCTTTTTTCTCGGCACTGCTTGCACTCGGCGCAGATGCCAATTACATGCCTGGCCTACCACCATCCGTGGACCGTACCCCACACACAACCTCGACACGACTAACGTCAAGTCCTCAGGTCCTCGATTCCGCCGCGCGGATTGGTTCATAACCCTTGATCCATACGTCGTTCCCGTCACTATCACTGTTGTCACTGTCACCTGCTGCTACAAGTAGGTATCGTACGCACTACCTGTTCCGTTAGGAACGCATACTGGACGCAAGAGTCTCAGTCTGGACGCGCTGCTTATTGCCGAAGCACCCCAAGCTCCAACCGGCCCGGCAATCTGCCTGCAATCTCAGCCCGCCCAATCGAACTAGGCCGCCGGATCTCAGTCCGATGATCAGTCAACTGGCTAGCTAGTCCCCATCCCAAAGCAACCTTACCTACCCCATACCTATCGTACAGCTCAGCTGTCTCTGTCGTCATTGTCCCCTACCTACGCCTTGGTCATCGCGCCGGGCCCCAATGTCTTTCAGTGTCCTCCGATCCCTGAACTGACAGACTTCTGTATCCGGATCCCAACCCCCGAGGACTTCCATCATCACCCTAGAGGGCACTTAGACGCCCTCCCGCCCAACTGACCCATCCGTCAGTCCATCCAAGTTCGTCTCATCGGTTCGAACCCATTCGTTGCGCCTTAATCAGATTCGTCTCCGCGACGTGGGCCTCCGTGCCGAAGTCCATCGACGCCCGTCAACATGTCGTTGAACGGGCTGGACGACGCCCAGGTCCAGGCGGCCCATGAAGCCGCTATCGCTGAACCCGGTGGATGGTAAGACTTCTCTCTAACTTGGTGTTTCCTTTCACTCCCATTCCCTGCTATCTGTCTATCTACTACATCATCATCATCCCACCCGTGATTCATGCCTCTGGTATTTTCGTATTATGCATAGTGATGGTTCTGGCGCGGAATAGTTGCGCCTATCGCTATTACTCGCGCCGCCCTTATCAGTTGTACTTCTTCTTATGTTACATACACGGCATCTTTCTGCCGTCTCTTGCGAGACACTGACCAATATTTCTTGACTTAGGTTCCTTCTAAAGTATGCAAGTCGCGATGAGGTTGAAATCTTCGACAGCGGCACCGGTGGTATCACTGAAATCCGCAACGCCATCGGTACCTATAAAGAGCCGTCGCCTCTCTATGGTTTCTTGAGATACCGACGCAGAGGCGTAATCATCAAGTACATGCCCGAGGACTGCTCCAGGCTCATTCAAGGTATGTGATATATTCTTACATGTCAATTCTGCCCAGTAGTGTTTCACTTCGTATTCATGGTGATGAGGTTTAAGCATGAGAAGAGACTCCCGTGACAAGGAATGGATGCTAACGGCGCATGCACTTATCCGCTACGTATAGCTCGTGCTACAGTCCATTTCAATGCAATCTGTGAGGAATTCACTCACGATACAGTCTATGAGATCAGCGAACCCAAAGAGTTGGGAGATCGCAAGCTCTCGGCGGCTTGCTCCCTGCACGGTGCTACGGTGTCAACGTCGTCAACTACTTCCTTGCGCATGAGACTCCTCAGCGAGATCGCGGAGGAGGAAGAGGAGGAGAAAGCAAAACAAGAGCAGTCCGACGCAAATGAGCCGCCACGCCCAAGCTCCTCCGTTTACTCCGATTCCCAAATGCCGTCGTCCGAACCATCACCAGCTGCCCCAGGCTGCGAGCAGATTGCCGACTCCTATGTAAGGAACCTTCCGGAATTCAGCAGCTCCTCGATGCCGCTCTCGCCGACCAAGTCTGAATCGAGTCGCCGGCTATCCTCTCAGTCAGCACGTTTGGACGTCTACAGTTCTTCCTCTTTCAACCAGGGCAGAAAAGTGAAACTTGGCCCACGCCCTTCTCAAGAAATCCCTAAGAAGTCCACGAATGACGAAAACTTTCGTCCAGTGGCTGCACTTCCTGCCGGATTCAAGCTCAAAGGAGCCAAGAAAGGCAAGCATCCAGAGCTAGAACAAACTTCTCAGCAAGCAGATGCAAAGGGCCAAACAATGGCCCAGGAACCGGATCCCATTCATTCTTGCGCAGAGGCTCACCTTTCTACTTCGAAGTTGAATCCAGCGGATAATGCGCAGCCGGCTTCCAAAGAGAACAAGATTTCGCCGGAAAAAGCGCGTTTGATGAAAGCGATGAAGCTTCGCGAAAAGAAGATCCAAGAAGCGAAACTGGAGGAAGCGAGATTGGAAGCAGCGAGACTGGAAGCGGCCAGGCTAGAAGAAGTCAGGCTGGAAGAAGCGAAGATGGAAGAGGCCAAACTGGCAGAAGACCAGTTGGAGCAAGTATCTCTGCCCGTCCGAGCCCATCAATCCTATCGTCATGAGCCCCATGGAGATAATGTCGCAGAAGAAGAAACAGCATCCGATGAGACATGCGAGAAACCGGTTCCAGTCAGGTCCGACAACACTTCCGACACCGATTCCGCCATCGACGTACCCGATTCTGTAACGATCAGTCCGGAATTGCAGCTTGACGACGCTGCCTCAGAAACACACCCCTCCTCTCCAGAAGTCGCATCATTCACGGGTGTTATGGGCGACTCCACCATGGCATCTTCGTTGTCTGAATCGGCCGGAGACAAGATTCAGACGGCCAACCAACAGGAGGAACAGGAACAGGTTGCCGATGATGTTGCTGTCACATCAGATGCAGCAGAGGTTTCAGACATGTTGGAAGAAGCCAGTTTGCCAGAGAGCGCACTGGAACCGGACGCTCAGGAAGACAACACAGCAGAGGGCTTCGCGCATACGTCACCAACTGAACCCATAATCACCGGCATTCCGATTACCAACAGTAGAAAATGTGCTGGGGAATTGGCTCAAATTCCACGAAACGAGCCGGATATTTCGCAAAACACAGGGACCATGAATAAAAAATCAGTAGAAAATGACGATAATACTGCCGACCTTGGAGAGACCTTGGGAGACAAAAAATTAGCGGAGGACCCGGTTCAACAAGCGGTCAGTGGGCTGCATGAGAGTGGAGATCCCAATTCTGGGGGCGATAAAGCCAAGCCCAATATTTCCGGTAATCGACCTAGCAGCGACCCTGGTCGGGACGATGAAAACAGCGTCCCACCCTCGTCTTTAGGGGTTCCTCTGACCCTGTCCACGATCAGTGAGGAGGGCCCGTCTCCAACCTCACAGGTACCCTCTCCCACTACTGCCGCCCCAGACCTCACGTCGGACTTTTCTAGAAAAGACGCTGCTGTGTCTGCAGCGTCTAATAATCCCGCTACATTCGAAAAGACCGTGATATCTCCTGCCCTTCCCGAACACGAAGATTCGGATTCGCGACGGTACGCTCCTAGCCCTGAAGTCCAGGCGGTCTATCCACCGCAGTGCTCGAGACAAAAGATTGTCGCTTCGCCGATTCGTACTGATATCCCCACCCAAGCCGCATCGAAGAAAAAGCAGGCTGCCGCTTCTGATTTCTTGGATGACGATGCTTTGATGGAAGAATTACAGACGGCTACTGTGCAAGAAGCGAAACCGATCACAGTTTCCAAGTCACCCATCACCCCTGTTTTCCCAACCCCAAGTACCAGCCCTCCGCCAAAGGACACGAATCTGGCTCGCGTCGCCTCCAACCCTTTGCGCAGTACCCATCTCACGCCTACTGACGGATTCCACGCTCCCACCTCCAGAAGCATATCAATGGGCGGCGCCACGGCTTTCAGTGACCTCAGTCGCCAACCCTCCAATGCGAGCACAGCGTCCAAGAAGGGCAATGTGGGGTCGAGCATCTCGCAGCGCATCAAGGCTCTAGAGGCGCTTTCTAACCAGCCCGCGGACGACCGACCGAGACCGACCACGCCGTCTGCTACCTTTTTCGGCGTGCGAAAGCAGCCGAGCAAGAGGGAGTCATCGCGAGCTTCGTCGATCCGAGACCGACCGGCATCTCGTATGCACAACTTATCTCCGAACGAAGATTCGCTAGATCCAAACGCCGATGACGCGCTTAACCCTCGACGAGAGCGATCCAGCTCCGTAGTCAGTCGGCTCTCGGTGCTCGACGTGCAGAGGAACGGCTCCGTATCCGGCACTGCATCCAAGAATGCCGGCGGTTCACCGACGGACTACCGACAACCTACGCTCTTGGTCGATGTCCAGAAGGCGAACATGAACTCACACTATTCGGAGCTGTCGCCTATGACGGAGCGTCCGATGACTGGGCTGTCGGAGTTGTATGATCCAGATATTCTGGAAAAACAAGCTAGACGTCGGTCTTCCTCGAGTCTCATGAAGAATTTCTTCAAAGAGAATAATACCTCTCTGAACTCTGCTGAACAATTTCCAGGCTCATCACACCGATCTCCTAGTCGTCCGCCCTCGTCTCACAGCACCTTTCGGCGACGTCTATCCGGTTCAAGCCGTCAGTCGTCCCATCACGAGGGCGACCACACTTCTGTCGTAGGCACTTCGCCTCGTCCCAGTGACGCCGGCTTCGCAGCCGAGGATGAGCAGTCGGGCGACAAGAAGTCGACTAGCCGCACGGCAAGCTTCATGCGACGCTTGTCGAACTCGTTAGGAGCGGGCCGCAAGGCTAGTGGCGCGAGCATCGCACCTCCTGCGAAAGAAGAGAATGCGGATCAGGTCGAAAAGGAGGCCGAATCGTCGCAATCCGCGCCCGCCATTGTGGCCCTCATGGGCGATGTGAACGTCCAGTTCCCCGACAATCTTCTGTGGAAGCGCCGCAGCATGTGCCTCGATGCGCAAGGTTTCCTCTTCCTCAGCAGTGCTTCGGGCGCTGCCAAGAAGACAAAGGAATGCGTAGGCACCAAGCGCTACCACCTAGGCGACTTCCGCAAGCCGTACATCCCTGATGTTGAGATTCAGGAGCTTCCCAACAGTGTGGTGTTGGACTTTGTGGAGGGATCCTCATTACAGATTGCCTGTGGTGACCGTGCTTCGCAAATGGAGGTTCTGAAAAGTAAGTGTTGATTTTGATTCACCCGTTTCTTTTTTCGTGAATAAGACCTGACTAACTGGTAAAACAGCTCTTCAAGAAGCTCATCAGCGTCACGCTTTGTAAAAAAATAAAAACCGGTTCTCTGACTTCTTCACAACCCCGAAACTCACCCGACCCATTCCTCCCACCACCCTGCGACTGATACCCAACCCTAACCTTCTCCTCGTCGAGTCCTATTCGCGACAGCCGTCCTGCATTCTCATTTGTATCACCAAAAAATCAACCTCTCGCGGCCGCCAACCTTTTTTGTCGGGACAGCAAAGTGAGCATGCCCCCGATCCGGCGGATCACGGGTGTTATCAATCTGCTCGACAGCATGTAATTTTCTTCTTTCTTCGCCCCGTTCGCGGGCCCTTTGATTTTCAACAGTTATGCGCCATTGCTCCCTCCCTCTCTCCCTCCCTCCCCCATAGACTTTAGTGAGGTTCGTCGGTACATTGAAGTCTCACGACTCCCGTGATTCTACACATAGATGGGTACGGGGCAGCCTCCTCTCAGAACAAAACAAAAAACCGCTTGTACGGATAAGAGGGTACGGACACCATTCTCTGTACATATTGCAAAAAATGGAAGCTCAGACTGGTGATTGTCTTTTTTTTTCCGTCACAGCACCATGTTGGGGGCCTTCCAGCTGTTCGAGTAAAGCCTGGTTTGATGTTCATGGCATCACATCTATATAACTAATGTACTACTTAATAACAAACTAGCTGAAGCTATTGGGCTTTGATTTTGTGATTTGAGGTGATTTCTGTGCTGAATGTAGAATTGTCTTGAGAGGTGAAGGAGATGAAGAGGCTAATTAGGTGAGTTTGAGCTATGTAGGTTGATAACGCATGGTCCTGCTGGAATCATATCGTACTATTGCCATTGCCGTTGTTGTTTCACTTACTTACGAATGACCCACGCCGTTGCATGAGGTAGGTATATAAATATCTTGTGAAGAGCAAGGTGGAAATAGTAACACTAAACTTGTGCGGAGGAGTTGCGTCACTGAGGCTATTGATTCTGAATCTGGAATCCGGGGGTGGGAATGAGACGAGAGAGGAATGAAGACGGAGAGAGAGTGAGTGATACTGATGAACGGAACCTTCAGGTCGTGTTCAGGTTCGACGGGCTTCGGTGAGTTTGTGAGGGAGGGAGTGAATGTGCGAGTGAGAGCGAGAGTAACTGAGAGAGTGAATGAGACGGTTATATATACGTCGTGGGTGTGAATGGGAAGGGTTATCACAGCTCATACTTTCACTCTCCCCTTTACTCTCCCCTTTACCCTTACCTCCTATTCACAAGCTCCATTCACATCCCCAAACCACCTCTATTTAAGCCGTTAGCCCTCTTTTCGTCAAGATGTTCCAACTCCACACACCAATACGCAGCATCTGCGTCCTCATCAACATGTTTTCACTTTCCAAGACCAACGACAACGAGAAGGAGATGATATTCTTCAACGACAAGGAGATGATATTCTTCGACAACAACGAGAAGATGGAGAAGGAGGAAAAGGAGGAGAGACTCCTCACGCCCCCACCTTCACGCACGCCGTCGCCGAGGTCCCCCACGCCGGAGCCGTTGACGCCGAGGCCGTTGACGCCGGATCCTGATGAGTCGGAGAAGATGAAGGAGGAGAAGGAGAAGATGGAGGGCTTACTCACGCCCCCGCCCTCACGCACGCCGTCGCCGTCGTCGCCGCCGCCGGATACGGTGACGCCGCCGAGGCCGTTGACGCCGGATCCGGATGAGTCTTTCTCGACCTCTTCCTTTTGTCCTGTATCTCTCTGCTCTTCCTCGCCCTTCTGTCCTGTATCTCTCTGCTCTCCTGTATCCCCCTCCCCTTCTTTCTCTTCTGCTTCGACACGCTCGACAACATCTTCTTGTACAACACCAGGATCAAGATCAACGAACCGGGCGCCCGTGGGTATCCTCCGCACCCCCCTCCCCCCGGCCCTACGCAATCTCCCGGAAAGCACGAAACGAGTACACTTCGCGACGCCGCTTGCGACGGATCCGAGGACGGGGGAAGAGGTGCTTCCGGGTAGTTCGTTGAGGGGGTTTGGTGGAATCGGGCGATGGAAATGGACGCGGAGAGGGGGGGGGGGGATTTGAGGGGTGTAGGGGGGGATAGAGGGGGGTGTAGGGGGGACTGCTGATGGGAAATGGGATGGGACTGGGGATGGGATATGGATATGGGTATGAGAAACGGGATGGGATTTGGGATATGGAATGGGGATGGGATATGGGAATGGGACTGGGAAGGAGGTCGGCGTTGTGGAGTCCAGCCGGGCCCGGATGGGGTTCGACAGGGAGCGGTGTGGGATGGATGGATACGATTTGCCTCGGACGGTTGGCTGGTCTGCTCGCTGGGAAAGGCGAGTGAAGATACAAGCATGAGGCATGAGGAGCCGTCTGTATGTCGTGATATGAGCCCCGGATGCTAACGGGGTTTCATCATGCATGGCACCAAGGCGCCCACCACATTCATGAAACCGTTTCGATTTCACCATTCAAACGGATATCCTCATCCATACCGTCTTCTCAAACTGTCTATATGATATCATGGAACATGCAAAACACACCCTCTCATAGGGTCTCAGCTCTAGCCTCCAAATGGCGTCTTATGACGAATTCGCGACGGCGTTAACCACTTTCGTCGCCAGAGCCACGTTAGACCGGCCCCTTAGCACGCATGCCATATCACCTCATTTTTAGTAGAGAACGGTGAGGTGCGTGAGGTTTGAGGAATGAGGAGTAGACCTGCGCTTTTGGGCAGGAGCTAAGATCGCGTCAATTGGGGGTCGTATGGCGTTGCATTGCATTCTATCAGGGGATTGCGTGGAGGTGAATGGGTATAAAGACGTCTCTGGGACCTCATGAGAATGCAGAAACAAATCACACAGATCCCAACTTTTCTTCGTCCCGCCCATCATGAAGGTCCTCAACCTCCTCCTCGCAGCCGCGACCCTCGCCGCCGCCAACCCGGTTTCTTCTTCTCCCCAAGGCAAAGTCAGCTACGACGGGTACAAAGTCTACCGCGTCTCCGTCGACCACGAGACCGACATCCGGCCCCTAAACACCATCGAACTCCGGCGTCTGCGCGGGCCCGACGAGAAAGTAACCCTCGACCTCGCCGTCCCGCCCGCTGCGATCTCCGCGTTCGAGGCCGCGAATCTGACATCCACCGTCCTGAGCCATGATCTTGGCGCGGATCTGAACGCTGAAGTCGCTGGCGCGAAGAAGCATGGGAAGAATGGCAAGGGCAAGTTGCCTGACCTCGACTGGTTCGATTCGTACCATGATTACGAGGACCATATCCAATATTGGGCGGACTTACACGCTGCGTTCCCGAAGAACTCGGAGTTGATTGTTGCGGGTAAATCGTTTGAGGGTCGCGAGATTCAGGGTATTCATCTCTGGGGTAAGGGCGGGAAGGATGCGAAGCCGGCGATTTTCTTTAATGGGAATGTGCATGCTAGGGAGTGGATTACGTCCATGGTGAGTCTTTTGTTTTTGAAGTTGGTGAAAGGGGGAAGGGATGTGACTGATGGGAATGGGACAGGTCGTCGAGTACATTCTCTACCAGCTGATCGACGGGTACAAGCACGACAAAGTCGTCCAGGACGTGCTTGATAACTACGATTTCTACATCTTGCCCGTCGTGAATCCCGATGGTGAGTCCCCCCCTCCTATCCATATCATTTGACTAAGAGAGCCAGGCTTCGTCTACTCCCAAACAACAGACCGTCTCTGGCGCAAAAACCGCCAAAGCCGCACAAACACAACCGACATCGGCACCGACATCAACCGCAACTGGTCCGTCGGCTGGGGCGACGTCAGCGGCGGCGGTTCTTCTTCCGACCCCAGCGACGAAACCTTCCACGGCTTCGCGCCCCTGGATACACCCGAAGCCGCCGCCCTTGCGGCCTACGCCGCCCGTCTGCGCGATGCGAATGGCATTAAGCTGTTTGTTGATTGGCATAGCTATTCGCAGGTTATTTTGCTCTCGTATGGGTATACGTGTGATGCGTTCCCGGCGAATGTCGATGAGCAGGAGGCTCTTGCGAAGGGTGTTTCGGAGGCGATTGCCGGGCCGTATAATACTACGTTTGCGTATGGGCCTGGATGCTGTGAGTTATCTTTCCTTTTCCTTGTTTCTTCTTATATGACTTCTCTTGGAATTGTTTTGAATGGTTTGACGTTGCTGACGCTGGAATACAGTGGTTCTCTACCAGTCCAACGGCTGCGGTCGCGATTACATGACGGACGTCGGCAAGGCGGAGTATGGATGGGGCATTGAGCTTCGCGATACGCAGTTTGGATTCGTGTTGCCGCCGGAGCAGATCTTGCCTAGTGGTATTGAGATCTGGGAGGGTATGCGGTATGCCTGGAGTCATCTGTGAGTTGACGGGTTCATTCCCATCGAGAACATGACGAATCCGAGTTGGCCTGCCAATTCTTGTAAGATGGATAGAATATTTCCGACGACCATTAGTAAAACTATGACAGATTGTCGGCACCATTTAAATATTCTATTGCTTGTCGTGCCATCAATTCTACACCGCCCAAAAGTACCACTAGAACGCACTCCACAGCATCCATCATCTATCGATGCGATCTGCCCACCTAGTATCTATCTCTCGGGATACGGATCAATGGCCCCGCCCGGCTTCACAACACCCGTCCGATCGAGATTCGTCCGCGTGCGAACATACGGATCGAGCTTCCAGTAGTTCGTCCGTAGCTCCGCTACGATATCCTTTCGGATCTGCGCCTGCACACCCGCCTCCTCACTTTCGCCCGCCTCAACATGTCGGATCCACGCCCGTGTCGCGGCAAAGAATCGCGCGGCTATTTCCCGTCGATCGGCGAGGATCTTCTCGCGCATGTCGATCTGGGCGATCGCGGCGTCTTCGTCCGCGGATGGCTCGATGTACTCGTAGTCCCAGTCGTCTCCGCCGCCGAACCGGGCTAGGATGTTGTCCTTCGGGATGAACTTCTCCAGGTCTGCGAGACTGTTTGTGAAGTTCACTTTGGCTGCGACGACGGGGTCGAGCATGGAGCTGACGACCTTCCAGATGCCTTTGGGTTCATCATGTTTAGTCTCATTATCTCCGTTGGGTCCCTTTATGAATTCGGAGGATGATTCATGAAGAAAGCGAGTATGAGGAACGCACCAGAGAAGATCCACGGCGCATTATGGATGAGCATAGTACCCAAAAACTCCGGATAATTCGCCTCAAAAGCCCGAATGACGAATTTCACAGGCGTCCATTCCTGCAGACGACATCAGCACCTCATCCTCCATAACCAATATACCCAACCGCATCATACATACCATATTCGAAAGCGAAAACCCCGCCAAATCAAAAACAACACAAACCGACTCATCCCTCCCCGGCGTAAAAAGACACCGCGCCGTCTCAATCGTCTGCACAACCATCTTCTCCACCGTCTCCAAACTCTGCATCCCGGGTCGATGCAGCGCAGACTGCACGTACCCAATCGGTCGTCCGGCCCGGTCCGTCCCGCGGAAATACACCTTGCCCCGCCGCACCTGCTCCAGATAATCCCGCGCATCTTTCTGCGCCGTCTTCGGCGCAGTCGCATCTTTCTCGATCTTCGCACACCATGACTCCCCCCTGGGCAAGATCTCCTCGTCGATACGCACCTCTTTATCTCGCCAGATCAGCGCGTCTTTCAGCATACCAAATGCCTGCGGTACGTCCCATTTGCGCGCGCGCAGGAAGCGCAGGAGGAGTGCGTCGGGGGACTCTTGCTTGACCATGTTTAACCACGATTTCCCGAGTCCGGAGCCACATGTCACGGCATGCTCGTGAAGGCCCACTTCGAGATGCGGCGGCGCGCCGGCTTCTTGCGGGCCAGACGCTGCTGGATTGAGCGGACGAGCCGCGTCAGCAGCATCGGAGGTGAAGGCGTCGAGTAGGAGAGTCCAGAGTTTTTGCAGTTTCTTCTCTTGGTCCGCGGTCAGAGAGCCGACGAAGCCGGTGGTGCTCGGAGCGGAGCGCTTTATAGACGGCATCGTAGGATCTGGCGGTACGTACCGACGGTATGGATGTCCGATGGATGGATGAGACTGCGCTAGGGAGAACCGTTGTTGGCGAGGTTCAACGGTGAGTCTGACTATCGCGAGGTACTTCCGACTCGCGCACCGCTGGGCTGGAGGGAAGGTACTCAGTAGTAGCGGCATCGGTCGGCGCGGGTCTTAGGTTATCTCCGTTTTTGAGTACGGAGTCCGGTTAGTGTGCAGATTGTGTGTGGCTCAGATGTGTGTGTGACTTGGTCGCATGCCGCAGCTACCTATTTGTGGCTACAGTCCGTGTTCCGCACGGAATACGGAATGCAGATTCCGTAAATTCTAGTTGTACGCATATTACGGACTCGACCATGGTTTCATAGAACAATGATGCACTTTTTAAGATTCTGATGTCATTTATTGATCCTGGACGGCTTCATCTAATTCTCAACGGTCTCGTTGGTGATAGGCTCGGTCTGTTTTACGAGAAATTAAGGGGTCGACTTGGTCCGAGATGAGTGCAGGCATGCCATCTCAATACTAGACTCTCTAGTTATAGTCGCGGTATCAACGATCACCCTGTTCTTATCGAGTCAGTCAACGCACATGATCTCACCGTCCATTCTTCTATCAACGTCATGCAACACCAGTCATACAATCGTCGGGGCTCTCTTTGATCCTCATACTGCCCATTAAGGGCAGATTTGGCACGCGACACAACCAAACTCTCACAACGGTTATCGCCAAAAAGGCGAAAACACAGAGGCGAAACTTGGGGTCACGGTGATGGTCTTCGTCATCCGAATGATATCATGGTGCTAAACACTCAAAGGGAGTAGGTAGAAGAATGTAGGCCACTTACATCACGTGATAGACGGCATCAAGGAGTTGGTTGAACTTCGAAGTTTTGGATCATGACAAACAAATGGAAGAGTCTTGCGTCGGAACTGATTCTATAATATAATTCTCGCTAAAATAAGCATCATCTCGTCTATTTCCGTCGCTTAGAGCTTGCGGCGATTAAGCGCTTCTTGAGATGCTTGGGCATCTTTTCCTTTCGTTTCTCGCTTTTCGCCTCCTTGGTTGCTTGTTTGCGTAGCTGTGTTTCGTCAGTCACGGTTGCTCAAGTGAATCCATAGGTGAAAAATAGAGGGATGCTCAGTACTAACCTTCTTCTCCTCCTTGTTCTCAAATCGCTTTCCCCTGGGCGGGCCCTTTTCGAATCTGCTCTCGTCGTCGCTATCCTCGTCACTGTCTTCGTCACTGTCCCCCTCACTTTCGTCGAGAGCTGCGCCTTCATCTGATTGGTCGTCTTCTGACCCCTTTTCTTCCGCGCCCTTGGGGAGGACCACTTGGTCAGCCAACAGATTTCGGTACACCAACTTGTTGCCTTCACCGTGTCCAATGCGCTCGGCATCCTGCTCAATGTCGTAGACTTGTTCGAGAGTCTGGGGGATGTACTGCTGTCTGAACACTTCATTGTCGACTTCCTGCTCGGCTGCGGCCTTCTCATCGGCTGGTAACTCAGCGCGGGCGGCGTATAGCTGTTCGATAGACTCCTTGAGACCAGGCTCCTCTACGGACCCGCCGGGTGCAATGATAAAATCAAAGACAACCCGGTCGGCCAGCGTGTCGACGCCTTGCCTCCGGAAGAAGTCTCCCGTGTTCTTGATATCCATGCGCAAGAATTCCAGCGATCGCGGGTGGTCGTGCTCTACACTCTGGGACACATCGATGATGTAGAGCTGGCCTTCGTGGTAGAGAATGTTGTACTCGCTCAGATCGGCATGCACAAGCTTGCACACCTGGTACAACCGGCGCATGATGCCAAGAAGTTGAAAGTATAGGGCGGTCCATGTCTGTTCAGCTGTTTCAGCGGGGATGTTGGCGTCGCGGAGTCGCGGGTACGCCCACCCCCGCTTGTCACCGAGGAACGCCATGACGAGTACGTGCAGCTTCAGGTGAATGGGTTCGGGGCAAGCAATGCCTGCCGCGCGGATTCGGCGCAAGTTTCGGAACTCCTTCTCGGCCCACAGCTTGACCATCTTCCGGCTGTTTCCCTTGTCGGCGCCCGCCTTGAAGCGATGCTCGCCGACAATGTACCGCTCACGGTCCTTGAAGCTGAGAATGGCGGTTTTGTAGACTTTCACAGCGCGATGCGACTTCGATCCGTCGTCGTCGTAGGCAACGGCGCCGTAGACGTTGGCCTCCTTTCCTGTGCTGATTGCGCCGTGTACCTCGCTGACAATGCCGCGGTTGACCATCTGGTACAGGATCATGCGCGTCCGCGGGTCCAAGACTTGTTCGTTTGTCGCGCGGTCTGCCTTGTCCTTGTCTCTGCTCTGGCCGTCCTTGACATCATCCAGTCGTATCTTGGAAGCATGTTTCGAGAGGGCGGCTATCTGGTCGTCGACACTGGCTAACGTGTTGGCAGTGGGTTTCTGTTGGTTCGAGTGCAGAGGTCTCTGGCGGTTGTAGTTGCGCGACAGATCAGGTTCGCCATTGGGGCCAAGGATGTCGTCATTGTCGTAGTCATCTTCGTCGTCGTTGAAAATGTCGTCGAAGTCGGAGTTGTCTAGTTGCGCTTGTATCTGGGCGGCGACTAATGCGTCGGGATTGGCGGAGGTGAGTGTGTGAGGAATCTCTTGCTCGACAGACGCATCGTAGCCGTTGTTGTTTGTGTAGGTATGCGGAGGCTCATGAGGAGCCGCGGGGGATGATTTGGTGGGATCCATGGTGAAGTAATCGCAAGGTGATCTCGATGATGATAATGCTGATAGTATTCCGTAGATTTTTGAATTTCGTAATCCGTAGTCGTGATAGTAAACAATCGAATAGGTACTCGAGGATGGGACGGTTACTCTGGTGAAGAACAAACACTCCGTCTCTGACACAGAATATGTTTTATATTCAATATTCCTTCTATTCCGTATTCCTATCCCTACTCTCGTGAAATATCGACTGTGTTAGAGAGGCTGAGCATCAATCCTATCCGGATGAATCACTCAAGGATGAATCATGCGTGGTTGAAGATGAATCATTGTGGCAGTGATAATTTTGGTTCGGTTTTCCATTTCTGAACCCCACTAACGGTGCCTATGCAGGTACGAAGTACTTTCATGTACGAAGAAATTCCAATGGGTCACCAAAGGTCCCCACCGCGGGGCAGATTTATCGATACATTGATTAGATTAGATAACAGATAACATCTTTGAGAGCTTCTTCAGCTGGCAGCAGCTGTCAAGCCGGTAGATGAACGGAATATTCCGTACGGGTTACGGAATACGGAAGCCCCTCCCGGCCTGTGATAACCGGGAAATACCGATACGGATCTACGGAATAAACTTACGGATTCCAGGACCGCCGATCCCCAACCAAAGTGGTCACTGGTAACTCCCCTGATCCCATCCCCATCTCGACGATGGGTACCCTTTTCCGGCCTCACGAGTAAGTTCGGGGCATCATTATATCTCGCTGCACTATCGTCTATCATGCAACTTCGTGATCATGGTAATCAACGGTCTTATCAACCTCATCCCCGCTTTCAATGACACGTTGCCCTCTGTCGTGCGGTCATCGCCCCTATCTGCTCGCGATCATGTAATCAGAATTCTGTAGGAGATACCTAGCTTGGGCCTACCGAGATAGGTAGGTCGTTCAGAAGAGGCTCGACATCATGTGTCTAGCTCATGAAGACTCTGGAGTCTGGTGTGTGATGGGGTGATGGGGGCACGAGGATATAAAGCCCCGGCGTCCGGCCTCATGGAGCAGGAAGAAAAGACTGCCACACTCATCCGACTCCCGTTCTCATCCATAAAGGGGTCACCATGGCTGTCTTACGCCTCGCCCACTTGGCTATACTCGGTATACTTAATAGTGAGTCTTATGCACTACGAAATACGAAATACATCCTCCTGGTCGTGTAGACTCTGTCGACTGACCTCTCCTCGTCTTCTTAGCCGCGGTATCCTCGTCTAGATTGACGACGATCCCAACCATTCCATTCCAGCCTGCCGGCCATGGAGTAATTCCCATTGCCTCGCTGGACTCGATCATCGTTGATCCTGCCTTCGCAAACGTGGTGGATGAGAATGGCGAGACTCTGATCCCGCCCACTCTGACGGAGTTTGCCCACACCTTTGCCTCTGATCTCCAGGAGGTCTGGGGACATGACTTCCATGTCTCCGAGGGTTCCAAGGTCAAGCGCAACTCTATCTTCCTGACCTTGGATGAGCATGCCGATTATCACTACGCCGGCGGCGATGTGTCCACGGAGGGATACACTGTTGAGATTTCCTCTTGCGGTATCACCATCCGTGGTGCCTCGCCCCTGGGTGTGTGGTGGGGAACTCGCACGCTGATCCAGCAGGCTGTTCTTGGCGATGGAAAGCTGTCGCAGGGATCTGTCACGGATTCTCCTGGATGGAAGACCAGAGGTGTCTTCCTCGATGGTGGTCGTCACTACTACCCTCCTGAGGTAAGCTAGCTACTCTTCCATCTTCCTTCTCACTTTCTACATTAGGCAATCTAATATACTAACTATCCGCCTATAGTTCCTTGTTGATTTGTGCTCGTACGCGAGCTTCTTCAAGCAGAATGTCCTTCACTTGCACCTGAGTGACAACCTGTTCAACAATGTCGACATCTACACGAGAGAGCGCTCTCTCGAGCTGTATGCTCGCTTCCGTCTATGGTCAGACTCGCCCTCGGTTGCAGGCCTCAACCTCCACAAGAACGAGTCCTACACCAAGGACGTGTTCAAATCCATCCAGTCTTCTTGCGCTGCCCGTGGTGTCACCCTCATCCCTGAGATTGAGGCGCCCGGTCACGCCCTGGTCATCGTGCAGTGGAAGCCGCAGCTTGGACTGAGCGATCTGTCCCTCTTGAACATCTCGCACCCTGAGACTATGCCGACGATGAAGACGATCTGGGGCGAGTTCCTTGACTGGTTTGACTGCAAGACTATGCACATCGGCGCTGATGAATACACGGCCGGCGCGGACGACTACAACAACTATGTGCGAGAGATGGCCGACTTCATTCGCACCAACGGTAACAAGTCGACCCGCATCTGGGGTACATTCCCTCCTAAGCCCGAATACGACAACATCTACAAGAACGTGTCTATCCAGCACTGTAAGTTGTCTCTTCTGAATTTGTTCCCGGTTATGGCGTGGGACTAATCCAGTGACTAGGGGAGTTCTTCGAGGACAACCCGTTGCATGACTACATCGAGAACGGCTACGGAGTCATGAACTCTGACGATTACTTCTACGTTGTCAACAAGTGGTCAGGAAGCTACCCGCAGTCGATCGATCCCGCCAAGGCATTCTCCGTTCCGGCCGGTGGACCTTGGGCGCCGTATGTCTTTGACACGCACAACAGCAGCGACAACCCGGACAAGTCCAACCCGCTTGTTCTCGGTGCCATCGCTGCCTTGTGGAATGACTACGGCCCCAACGCCACGGTGTACAGCGAGGCCTACTACGCTCTGCGCGATGGCCTCCCGGCCGTAGCAGACAAGCAATGGGGTGGTGACCTTCAGCTTGACGAATTCAACAAGGTCTTTGACATCTTGCACGCCGCCATCCCGGCCCAGAACCTGGACCGCACGATTCCGTCCAAGACGCCCACGATCCTCCAGTACGGTGTGGACCACGGCAAGAAGGACATTGCGAAGAACGGCAAGGTGACGGACGAGTCAGGCAACAAGTACGACGGAACGACGAACTGCGCCCAAACATCGGAGAACACCATCGTCATTTCTCCGGGCTGCTCGATCAAGACCCCCCTGTCGTCCAAGGGCCGCGACTACACGCTCTCACTGAGATTATTCATCGACGGCATCCCTGGCCCCCACCAGGGCTCGCACGACGCCACGCTCATCACCGGTGGCGACTCGACGCTCATGCTTACGCCGACCATCACTCTGTTCGCGTCGGGCAACTACTACCGCTCGAACACGACGGTCCCGCTGAACACGTGGGTGGACCTGAGCATCATCGGGCGCGGCAACCAGACGTTCGCTAGCGTCAAGCAGGCGAAGCTGGGCACGCCGCTGCCTAAGCCGGGCTCCATGACGGCTGGGGCGGACGAGTTCCTCGCGATCCTGGGCATCAACGGAGACTCGTTCGTCTGGGCGCCGATTGCGGTCGAAGCGCCGATTGCTGAGGTTGCTGGCCCCAATGCGGGCTGGACTGGTCAGTTTGCGGGCATGATTCTCAGCTCTGAGGCTTAGAGAGAAGAGTCAGAGTCAGAGTCAGAGTCAGGGTTCGGGACCTGGTTAACTACTCGTATCCCTTCTAGCACTCTTAGTCTATCTGTGCCTTTGATAGCGCGGGAGTTAGAGTTGCCGCTTTCCCTTGGGGGTGGGCATGACAAGGAGGTTCTACGATAACCCGTACCGTTCGTTGCCTGTACTTCGTATGATAATGATTAGTGATAGTCACCAACCCCCTGAATACGTACGACGTTCCTTAATTGATTATATATCAGTTGTAGATTTGCATGTGCTTGCTATCTTGTTTGAATCACGAAGCTTTGTCTTCTCGTTGAGCATGGAAGTATTCCGCAGTCCATCTATCTAGCTGGGTATCTGGCCATGGATCATGCATCCGCCGATCCGCCCCCTTCCTGCCCTCCTCCATGCCAAGTCCCCAATCTAAACGTAGGTACCCGAGATCCAATGCCTCCATTCCCAGCCGGGTGATAGTAGAACGAGTGTCCCCACGTCGTAATACTGGGGTTAGCACGCCTGTCACCTGTCAGGACTCAACTAGTCCCAACTCCCCACGTTCGACTCAAGGAAACTCGTGATATCTATCTTATCTTGCTGGTTATATTTCTCGCCACCATCCACGATCCTGGGGAGAATGATTCAGAGCTTCTTACGCGTCGTTTTCCCCTTTCAGAAATGTAACTGAATGGTAGGCAGATTAATCATCACCGGCTCACTTCATCCGTTTGTTGTTGAGGTTGTTCGAGAAGATTTATCCCTCATTTAAGGTGCCGGGATATCGTTGCCGGTCGCGTGCTACTTACCGGGTAGGCAGTAGTAGGCAGGGAGGGAACACTCTAGAAGCGCGCATGATGTCAGGAGACGCTTATCGTGGGCAGAATGTCTTCCGGGTTTTTGACTCTGAGTTATCGTCGAAGCTGGAATACTAATCGATAGATACGAATCCCTTACATGTGCCTCTTGTCTAAGAACGCTTCTCTTCTCTTTTTCTATCTTTTCTACATACGGATTTATGGAATCTTTTTGGCCCTTGACTCGTGTCATTTACTGCAAAGAGAAAGTTACCTGCACATAACCAGTTTCTGGGAATCTGGATTTGCGACGTTCAGTCCAGTTACCAATCCAGTCCCGTCCACACCCTTTTGCCGCCTCGTCATTATCATTAGTGGACCGACTCCCTCCCCCATCAACTAACACACCCAGAAATAAACTCCGGTACCATATCCTGCTGGATACGATACGGATTCCCTTCCCTAGAGCGTGTTGATATTCATGGCGCAGAGATCAAGCGTGTAATCCGTGTTCGGATTCCTGTAACCCTGCGCGTTGTAACGTTGTCAGTCCTGACCGTCACCTCTCTCTCTGGGGTGCATGCAACTCTCCAGCAACCGTCCCGGAGATAGGACGGAAAGAGGGAACTCACAGTCGACTGACAACAGCCCGTGACATTATATACGTACAAATTGCACTCGTAGATCGGATTCGTCGCGCCCATGATGTGCGCGCCCACGCCTGCAGATTATTACTCATTCGTATCTTCTTATCGCTTTCATATCAAGAACGATAAATTTTCATAATCATGTACGATAAATGATATTGAAGGGGGGAGGGGGCGGGCGGGAGGGAAGACAAATGAGTGGAAGGAGGGAAGAAAACTTACAGTTCACCCCGATCTGCCCGTCGATGTCCGTGCAGCACTTGGGCGAGAACCCGGACAGGTGCGACGAGTCGCAGTTGAAGTATATTCTCTGGAGCTCCGTGGGCGCTGCTGATGTTATTGCGGCGCTGAGGAGGAGGGGGAGTGTTGAGGGATGCATGGTATATTTTCTTGTCTATTTGTTTATCTTTTTTGTTTTGTTTGTTGGATAGAGAATGACGGACGAATCGATGTAAATTGATAATATGGTGATGTGGGAGGAAACGATATGAGATGGGATCGTCATGTTCACCATACCTCCGTCTAAGACGAGATCCAGTTGATATTTATCGAACCTCTCTTCTCTCGCCCCCATTTTGCCCCCAGCTTGCCCCTCGTTTTCAACCTGCAGTACGCAGGCAGTCTGCACACACACAAGACAAGACAGGTCTCGCACTCACTCGCTCGGCTAGACCCGCCGCCATCCACCACCACACTCCCACTCACTCTCACGATGATGACATGTTGTGAACGAGCCGAGCCGGCGGTTCTTCTGTGCGCCACCCTCTGTCTTCTCACCGGCAGTTCGTGTACGAGGATATTTCACGATGTATGCGAGTGTGTGTACGAGAGGTAGGTGAGGGTTCCACGAAAACAGCGTTGCATTTCAGCTATTTCAGCCATTTTTATTTTTTCATTTCTTTCTTCCCGGTTTTGATACGACCTCCGTGGTGATCTTTTGGAACCCTTAGAAAGATACCAGTCATGAGATCTCAACAAGACGAAATCTCAACCCGGCGTGATTCCCAGGCATGAATAATCCGTAGAACAGCATCAGAGAATCCAGCAAAAACATCCTCATCCGTTCTCAACCCGTTCATCGTCAAATGTAACTCATCTACTCGTATGCTATCTTTGTCGTCACCATACCCAGCATGTAGACTTTCGAAGTCTCGGCTTATTTCTTCCATTCCACAAGATATCGGGGGGGACAACCGCACTGCAATGCACCGCACCACACACACCCACCTCCTTGGCATTCGTATTCCAGATGCGCGAATCACTAGTTCGACTTTTTTTTCTCTCTTTCCCTCTTTTACCTCTGCTCATATCGTATTTGTTCCACTGCCGGTAGTTTCTCCTTGGCTTGTAGTTCTCCTCTCTGTCGGTAGTTCCTCTACTGCTCGTATATTTGCCCAGCTACCTAACGAAATACATCTACCGATCCAATGAAACCCATGATATCACCTCGATGACATGCTCGTACATACCTACATACACCATTTAGATGGTTCCAGTAGCGGGGGTGACAGCTTTCTCCGTACGCTTTCTTTCCTTTTTTCTTTTTCCTTTTCCCTCTCTTTTTTTCTTTTTGATGATAGCAGTGCTATTTCCGTCACCATCTCGTATCGCGGTGTCACCGGCATCTTCGGCTCTACCTCGACCATACTTGGGCCTCGATCGTTCTAGAATTTTTCCACGGATTCTTCTGTATCTACCTCTCTACATCACCTACCTCCTACCTACCTATCTCGCCTATGTGCCTGATGATGAGCACGAAGAGAAGATGCACGTCGTATGTTCCTGGCATCACTGATAGGAATCAACTACTTGGCCACCGGATCAAACACACACACACAAAAAAACACAAACACAAAAATGTAGGAAACGCAGAAATATCTTGATCCTAAACCTATACGCAAGTACCACCAGTAGCCATGTCATGAAGACATGTCGTGAAGACATGCCATGAAGACATATCTTCCAGCTACCTACACCATATCCCATACCTTATCTCCCCCAACAGACTCCTCCAGAGGCATCGAATAGCTCTGCAGATGAACCACCCATTCAACTCATAAATTGAAACAGGTCGACTCATCAACACAACCACCATCAATCCCCAAATGTGATCAGAAGCATGTCGGCGCACCAACACCTTCATCTCACTGTCTAAATGTGCTAACACCTAAAGTAGGTATGTAGGTAACTCATCAACCAGGCAAGTAATCGTATCCAATCCCTGCCTCGCAAATGAGCGCGGAGTCCACATGGCTAGAGAATTCTCTCAACCACGCGTAACATGCATCTCTCTCGAGACGCACGACTCCAAACGTAATAGAAGAAGATCAGAATCCCTTCCAAGTCATCGGTAGTAAACCCGGTCTTCGACACAATCCTCAATCCTACCCCAAACGCATCCTATTCATCCGGATCGCTCACTTCAACATCCTCCATCTCCCCCCCACCATTCTCAGCACGACGTCCCTCATTAAGCGCAGCCATGGCACGGACATATCTCCCATCAGGCTTGACACCAGCATACATACTCGGCGTCAACAGCGCCGGCGGCGCATGTACCCCCTGACTAACAGCAATACTCTTCAAATACGCCAACTGATATCCAGCAACATACCAAGAGAAATTCTTCTTATAATGCATCTTGAAACAATACGACGCCTTAAGAAGATCCCACTGCGACAAGCCGACATCGGTAAGTGAGACTTCACAAAGCGCCCGTACCGTGTTCGAGTTCACCTTATCCGAGGGCCCGATATTCCGCCACATATCGAACGTCGTCGAGAGCTTGGCGTCGAATTCGTCGTTCGAGTTCACCCAATGCTGCACGACGGCATCGATCTTGCATTTGAGGTCCTCTAACACTGTCTCCCACGTATTCTTCTTCGACTTGCCCGCTGCTTCGTCTTTCTTGCGAACGTCGGGCGGTCGCTTGAGTTTCTCAAAGAATTCCGCAAATCGAACCAGGTCCTTGTCGTATTGTTCGGCCCGGCCGAGATAGCGGTCCAGTTCCTTGAGTTCCTTCTCGACCGTCGGCTTTCCGATGACGAACTTGACGTAGTCGATGATGTGCGTGGGCGGGCTATCTCTACCGCCACCCCAGTCACTATTCTTGTACTGAGGTTGGAGAGGATCGAGCCGTTTGCTCGCGCGTTGCGGATTTCTTTGGAATGCGTTGAGACGCTTGCGCTCCTTGTTCCAGTCTTCTTCCGAGAAGACGATACCTTGTTTCGCACGATCTACCAGATTACTGATGAGCGTGCTGAGAAATATAGCGGTTTCGTCCCGGACAGACTCGTTGGCGTAGCAGAGTCTTTCCTTGTAGTTTGTGCAGGTACCGAGGAGGTTCTGCTCCATGTTGAAACGGAACGCCTTGTCGATGAATTCCGTGAAAACACCCTTGGACCCATGCATCTTGGCAAGCTCTTGATAGGTCTCCTTGACTTTGGTCAGAACACCACTCTTGAAAAGATCTGGTGGATCAGGAGGGGCCGCGTTAGAGAAGTTGTTAACGATGCTGGGTTCCCAACAGACCCACGCAATGTCTCCATCATAATCACCACCCGAGAGCTTGTCTGCCAACGGGATATTGCCCTTGGAGGGGAATATAATGACATCTTTCAGCGATCCGAGCTCTGGTTTGAAGACGGCTTTCACGCGCTGGATATCGCTCGGGTAATGCGCCGGCGTTCGCGCAACGAGCACGTCCATGCCATGTAAGAAAGTCTCCGAGAAGCCAGACTTCTCATCAGAGAACTTGGAAGAGAATCCGAGGTGGATCTCATCTTCTGCCAATACGCCATTGAAATCAATGACCATGTAGGCGTACGTAGATCGTCCGACTCGCACATTGAGTCGGGTTTGCAGCTCCTCGCATTTCTCTTTCCGTAGATCGAAGGCCATCTTTCGCAGAAACTCCAGCTTCGTCGGTTGGAATCCATGGGACAGGAGAAACTCCACTTGGTCTTCTCTCGTCACCGGGAGTCCAGCCGTCCATGGCACATGACCGAGTCTGGCACGGTCTTCGCGTCGTTTCGATTGACCATTCTCATGCACCCACAACTTGAAATGCGCAGCATCCTGCATCGCGTCCTTTTGCGATTGCATGTCATATTCAAGAGAATCGCGCATGAACTTTCCGACTTTCTCCTTCATCTCTGCTGCGTCGATAGCTCTGTCCTCGAGAATAGGAAGAAGCTGGAGATTCAGGGTGGCAGACTTGAGTTCCTTGGACGCGTTACGGACTTCGAATGTGCGATTATCCTCCTCCTTGTAATCGCACTTCCACTTTCTCTGAGAAGGGTAGGTCTCAATCCAGATGTCATTGCTCATGTCCTCGGTGTCGCGAATCCAGAATCCTTTGGCACTGCCGAAACGACCTTGAAAGCCGGCCGGAATATCGTCGAGACCCATCATATCGCGGATCTGTCGTGCCAGTGCTGTCGACATACGGCCTATACCATCGTTCATGACTTTTTGGATCGGCGATAGAAGATCCGTATCGCGATGACGGATTTGATCAGGTTGTAAAACCACAGTCGGATGAGTGCGACTGAGTCCTAGATATCATTAATGAGATAAATATCATGCAAGGTCAAGAGGCTAGGAATACATACCAAGCGCTATTCTGGAGAACAGCTTGTAGACCGACTGCTCTTGATTTTTCCGAACTTGAAGTAGCCATCCGATAAGCTGGTCTCGTCCCATCTTCGTGTGCGCATTGCAGCTCTCGTGCTTGGGAGACTCCGACTGCTTCGATCCCGCATGCACAAAGTCATTGCCATCTTCGGCAAAGAAATACATCCTCTCCTGCATGATCGTTACCGTCTCTGGTCTGAGCGTGTCATCTTTGAAGATTTTCTTTGGCGTCGCTTGTTTTACGTAGAACGACGTCCACCTTCGACCGAGAACAAAGTGAAGCCCTCGAACCAAGAATCTATGAATGCACTCGATGGCAGATGCGTTGTCCCTGCTCAGAGTCTTCATCTCCTTTGTGTATAATGAGGGTATCGTGAGTTCGAGAAAGCGGTCCGATCCAAAACGGCGATCGAGCCTATGAGGTAGATCCATTTTCAAGGGTTGCAGGCGAAGTCGAAACGGAGGGCCCTCTTTGCCTGGATTGACAGTCAAGGATGCCGTGAGAACAACCACTTGATCCGTCGAGCAAAACCGATTACTCATTGCTGCGTTCCACGCCTCTGGCCTTGACTTCTCCGGCAAGCTTTTACCCTTGAAGGCATCCAGACGACGCAGCTCTTCCCACAGTCTGGTCTGGTCATTCAAAATGGGTTCATATGTCAGGTGCAGCTGCTCCATAGACACACCACAGTGTAAAGCAACACGCATGATCTCCCAGCGTACAGCTAAAGGGGCCTTTTGCAGATGAGAGGGGAAGATAGCTGACAGAAATTAGCTATGGTTAGAAACAGTTGCACACCTACTCACGCCAAACATCCTGAAGCCGTTTCTCAAAGGCGGTAGCATCAGCGGCCACGGTCGCGATGTTGTTAAACGATACCTCATTCGTGGGAGTGACGGCTTCGTCATCAGAACTATTCGCATCAATATCTGGAGGGAGAACATCACGGTCATCCGCAGAAGAATCGGATTGAGCGTCTGCAGGGATAGTAGCGTCGTCAGTCTTTCTTGGGTTCACGTCTCGTATAAGTCGGTCAATATCGGACGATGAAATTCTCGAAGACACTCTTTGCCGAGTGCTCCTGCTGCTGTTGCTGACTGGAGCCTCACGTGGGCGTGCAGTCCGTGAAGAGGCAGTAGACGAGGTCTTGGCGGTTCTGGCGGAAGAAGGCATTGCCTTCAAATCGCAGCGCATAGTCTCCACGATCGTCTCCGTTATCTGAGTCGTTGGCATTGATTTTGGCTTGCTGCGCGAACTTTCGGCATCAGCAGCCTTAACTGATCGAAAACTTGGCCAAGCATTCATCTTGTACTGCGCACTTTCATCGTCAGTATACTCGGCGTCTTGAGTAGCTCGCCATGCCGCCACCCTGTGCTGCGTAGACTCGTCATCAGTAAGTTCGGTGTCCTGAGTCGCAGGCCATGCTCTCAACTTGCGCTGCGAACTCTTCGCATGAGTAACCTCAGTTTGCTGTGTAGATGGCAACGCATCCTCGTCCAGGACGTCTGGCTCAGTGAAGACTCTCGATACAAACGAGGTATTGCTCGTGTTTATTGAGATGGGACGCATATAAGGGTCTTCCTCACGAGCAAAACTCTGCTGACGACTGGACCGTCCATCCCCATTTCGGGACAGAAATCGTTCAGGCAATGGGGTAGAGACCCTTACTTCGCCACTATCGAGACGAGATAGAACAGTAGGCGGCCTGGAGGGCGGCATAACACCTCGCGAGCGCTTAGAAGATGGGGATGTCGTAGAGCCGTCGTCCGAGGGTCGCTTAGAGCGGCGAGAGATACGCAGCGATGAAGATGAGGAACGACTGTCTGGGCTAAGGCACGCCAGGATTTCGGCGAGGCGATCTAATAACCGAGTCCGCTCAGTCTCTGATGCCACCCGTGGAAGATTCGTTGTAGCAGGGGTAATATCACGCTCCCCGTGTGTCTTCTTCACCCATCGGGAATGTATCTCACGAGCTGACTTATCGAAGATTCGGATAACAATGTCGGCGTTGCCTTGCCGGTATTGGTCACGCAACCAAAAGTAGAAAGATGAGTCCTCGTAGTAGGGCGTCGCTTGAGTCGGCTCCACTACGAAGCTGGGATTTGGCCTCCGGAGGTTTAAATTGTAGAAATTCGAGAACTCCAGGAACCAGAGATCGAAGTCTTCCTCAACCTCTTGATTTGGTGTGCGGGGTTCCATTCGGGTAGCCATGTCCATAGGTTAGGCCATCCCACTGCGTAACCCAAGTCAGCGCCAGGTGTGCGATCCAAGACAGCTGCTGAGAAACCTGGCGTTGATCAGACAGCCCCCGTCCGTAATCCGTGGGCGACACAACCAGGTACAGTCAGTATATTGCTGTAGGTACCAGATCACACAAGGCACAAGGGGGGGTCTTCAGGCGACGACGAGGAGAAGGCCCTTGATATTCCGTACATACTCCAAAGAGGAGGAGCTTGAAAGTATCTTGTACCTCACTGCACGTACGGTACGACCCGTCCAATGGAGATGCAATGCAGGTGCTCTGAACGGGAACGGGAATTTGGGGTATTAGTGTGCGAAGAGGCAATCCGTACGGATACCGTAGCTAACTGTGGCTCCTAATATCCGTACCTGTAGTGCACGGACGGAATTGCAACTGGAGGTCGCGCCGTACGCGCCCGTTGAACGTGATGATGGAAACGCTTGGTATTCTGTGCCCTCCAAATCGTTTTATACCCCGTGCGAATCGCACCTTCTCGCATACCGTATACGGATTACGACTGCCACGCTCTTGCTACCTCCTGGTACTCCCAGCGCTAGCTTCCGGGACGGGAGATGCGCTAAAACGGTAGCCCTACTGGGATTGCCGTTGTCCACCTGAGTCAAAATTAGTAAGAGCACATCTCGCGTTGGAATCGGCTATGTAGCAGTACCATGGATAGGCGCACCCCACTTGTCATGTGACTGTGGTCTGCGAAACAACCGATTTTCAGCCCATCCAAGGTGGAGCGCGGGCGGACCAGGTGTCTGCAGGTGGTGGCTGAGCCCTCATGCGATGGCCCATATTTCGTACAGCGACGCGGGCGGTGTGCATTAGGTAAGGAGTCTCTCCGTGTATCCCGTCAAGGACCAAGGTCAGACTCGTTGATGACTCTTCCTTTTCTTTCATGGGCGCTACGCAATTTGTACTTGTAACGCCGATCGCCTTCACGTTGCCTCGCCTGCTGTGGACGAACTTGGCGCGTAGGAACGAGGGATTGGCAATTGCGCCATAAAACCACAGCGAGGTTACCGTAATTCGTACTTTTCTTCATGTGGTTTCACTTTTCCGTCCTCCTTGCAAGTCGCCAGACCCACGCGCGCTAAGCCAGACCCATTACGGATTCTACCTGCCTGCCTACCCATGGTGATTGATGCGCACCCTTTGCGCGAGCTTTATTCCGCATTCCGTATTTCCTTCATTATTCATCCTGCCATCAGCTATCCATATCTCCGGGGCGTCGGGGTTCTTGCCTTTTCAGACCGGTAAGACACTGGAGCGTGCCTGGAAGTGGGCTAATCGCATTGCCTATTCCGTTACATACCGTGTTCCTACGTTTCGCTACGGATACTGTATAGCTAGTTTAATCCGTATTATAAGACTTCTTTCCTCGCTGGGTCTCGTCTTCACTCTGCAACTGCGCTTCACCGCGCTCACCGCCGGCGTCGTCTTCTAGTCCATAATCCACCTCCCACTACATACGGCACTACCTACATACACTCTGACTCTCGCCTTGCCAAGACCTTGGTGAGTCCCCTCGCCCCGACTCCAGATGCTCCCAGCGCGGGGTCGGCCGTTGTCTTATTATATAGAATAGCATGTCGGAACCAGACGTCAATCAAGTCCCCGTTCAGGACCTCACGCCCGAACAGGCCAGCCACATAATCCACTCTCACCGGAAGGTGAGATATGGTACGTAGAAACACCCACTCATGAGCCCCCGACGGTCCGCGCATAGCTCGACGTAATGAATTTTGTGAATGCGAGCACGGATCGCCGGCGCCCGTCTGCTCTGGACGCCCCTCCCGCTTACACGGTCTCCAGGAACCGCCTGCTGGCCATGCCGACAACGGAAAGTGAGATGCACCAACGACCTGCCCTGCGAGAACTGCGTCAAGAGAGAGCACCCACAACTGTGCAGCTATAAGCCTAATCGCGCGGGTGCCTCGAATAAGCAGGCCTCGGTCTCTATGGGGTCCAATGCGAACAAGAAGCGACCTCACTCGCCAGACGCGGATGCCGGCCATGCTCACGAAGCTGATCGCCAGCCCGAGGGTTGGCGCCAGGCCATTGGTATGCACTCACTCATAAAAGCCTCGGGATCCCTCTTGTCTAATCGACCGTCTGTGTTTCCTAGACCAATCCGAGTCCAACAGCGAAATGCATCGCTATGTTGGCCAAAACAGCATCCCGGCTCTACTGAGGGACCAGCCCTCGCCGACCGAATCCAAGGATGGCGTAGACATTCGTCGAGATATGCGCCCAATCTTTGGCCTTGACACATCTGCTCCTTTTCCTCTCATGTCCGCAGCGCATCTAGATTCCGTCACTCAAGACATATTTTCCGAACTTCCGCCAGACCGAGAGGTCATGATGTATGTATCCCCCTTTCCTGCTTAGGGTTTCATGATCCATCGTCTTTTGTTTCTCTTGTTGTTATGTTGTTCTGTCGTGGCCCGCCTAACGAAGACAGTCTATTTACCTCCTACAAGGAGATTGCGCATCCGTTTTGGGGCTTTGTCGCAGATATTGATGATCTCGAATCGCGTATTATCGTCTATCTTGAGGAGAGAGCCAGAAGCTCTAGGGATTCAGATAAAGCCGGACGACCCGTCTCAGCCTCTTGGCTGGCTGTCTTGTTCGCTGTGATGGCAGTTGGGTCACAGTATCGCGACTCGCCCTATCACGTAAGGACACGCGACTCTCAGAAATACATCCAGATTTCGTTTCACTTTCTGAGGATGGGCAACTTTTTGCTCCGGTGAGTTTCATTCATACATTCGTGTTAATGATACACTAACTGACCACTTGCAAGCCCAAACCTCGACTCTATCCAGGCACTACTTCTTACTAGCTTCGTTTTGCTCAATGATATGAAAGCTGAAGCGTCGTGGGCCGTTATTGGTATGACTTGCCGTCTAGCTCAGTCCTTAGGTCTTCACAGATCTATAGCACAAGACGAAACAAATCAGAGTGAGGCTCTGAAGGCATATATTCGCAGCAAGCTATGGTAAGATCAGATCCACTCATGGTTGCGAAGCAAATGCAAGTCTGACCATTCTCTAGGTGGACCTGTCAATGGCATGATACTCTGACATCGTTGTCTTTTGACCGGTACGTTGTCACATCATGCTTCACCCCCTTTTGTCTGAGCTGGCACTTATCTGAAGCCCAGTCCGAACATGACTAATATCACATGCTGCCCGATTCCACGCTCTCCAAACGCGACATCCGAAGGCCTATCCTACCTGGAGATGATGTATCATCTATGCGATTTAATATCGAAGCGGCTCAATCCCGACGCGACGGCAGATTATACCTTCCAAACCATCATGGACAACTGCGAAGCTGTCGAATCTCTCCGGACCAAGGTGTATCCTCAGCTGAGGCGTAGGGAAGCCTGCAAGAGTGTGCTCGACAAGCTGCAGCATTATGCTATTCGCCTGCACACCTCCTTTGTCGTGTCAGTCTGTTGCCGGCCTGCTCTCCGTCGCGACCCGGCCCGATTCACCAACACGGAGCAGAACATACTATCCGAGAAGTGTCAGGCGAACCTAGCGGAGACGGTGCGCATGTTTTTGGCCATGCATCAGCTGTCGTTTATTCCTACTCGCAGCTGGGCTTTCACTTATCACGGCCTATCATCGGCTGTTCTTCTTGGAATCCTAAACGAAACCAAACAGGATCGTGAGGTTAGACAGCTTCATGGCGATCTCATAGCGGCTCTCTCGGCGGCCACGGCTAAGGAGCGGAATAGCCCGTCTCCTGACCACATTCGGAAGACGGATAAGGACATTGAGCTTTCCGGACCGCTTTCCAGAGCCCTCGCCGCACTAAAAAACATCTACGATTACGGTACTTTACATGGTGTGCCTAGGCATATCAAGAATGAGAACGTATCGGAATCGCGTACGCCAATCCCGCCTCCTAGCGCGCAGAATGTTCAAATCCCGAATTCCCAGGTGCGGCCTTTACCGGGGTATGACCGGCATCAGGATGCGGCTATGGCCATGACGGAATTGCAAAGCAGTAATCCCATGCCAGATATGAAGTAAGACTCACCAATGTCAACCAAACAGACTAAGGTACCTATTGCGTTCAGGAACTGACTGCTCTCTCTTTTAGTACCATGGCATACCAAACCGTGCCTACAACCGTTGGCTTTTCAGAGCTCAACAATCAGATGGACCCATCGACTCTCGCGCCAATGGAGCTGTATGACTCCATCTTCTGGGGTGGGTCGCTTATCCCCTTCTGCTTCATCGTATGATGCAATGAGTTGACATGTGTACCAACAGAATCCCCAGACCCGTTTTACAATGTCCCCGATATGAACTTCGACTTCCTGCCCCAGACGGCCCCCGGACAGCCGGCACAACAGTATTATTTCTGAGAG
Source organism: Xylariaceae sp. X170 (assembly GCA_028637755.1). NCBI lineage: Eukaryota > Fungi > Ascomycota > Sordariomycetes > Xylariales > Xylariaceae > Xylariaceae sp. X170. Next base: position 97,454 of record JAJFDJ010000040.1, on the reverse strand, counting down.
CGCGGTTCATTGGAACGCCTACTAGTATTTGACACACCATATATTTTCCCTTTTTAATGTGTGGCATTGAATGCGCACACCCGTCAGTTGATCTAAAATAAAAAGCAATTTTTCGACTCCGTCATTGTTGGGCTGATGGGATCGAGCTGACCCGGATAGCCCGGATAGGATGGGATTCCAGTCGAGCACATGACATGACATTGGATACCCGGTGCAAGGACTTCTGTCACTAATATGAGCAAAACAAAATGTGATGTTACGTCTTCTTCACCAGCAGTGTACATACATAGATTGGTTTCCTGGTTCGCAGAGGAATGGTATAGATATATATGAATTCATAGACATACCACCTCCGTTTGCTCTACATATTCAACGGTACACCCAATAATATGTACACGCCGAAGGGATGTCTTCAGAATCTCATGTCTACCTACCTAGGCTTTACTACGACCGTCTGGGTGATACCCCATGCTCAGACCCGCTTTCCACATCCGCTCATGGCGCACCGTGATGTACGAGAGGCCCGCCGTCCAGATTCCCAGGGCGATGGATACGGCTATCATTGCCCACATACCCCTCTGCATGAATAAGTCCTCTTGTCAGCTTCTTCGTCGATCTGTGCTACGAAACGAAACAAAACATGAGGTTGTGCGAAGGTGGCGCGCAAGTACGTACCGTAAACCAAGGCGCCATAGAGGCGCCATAGAACACAATGGTCCACCACGCATTAAAGACATTGCTGCCGAGATTCATGCCGGCCAGCACGATGGCGCGGAACATGTGCTCCTCATACCGCAACGCGTCATTGGCCCAGGCGAAAAACGTCGCCTGGCACGCGTACACGGAGCCGGCCCAGTAATACGCGGCGAAAACGACGGCCGTCGACCCGGTCTTATCGGGGGCGTGCGAGGCCGCGAGGATCATGGCGGAGGTTGCGATGCCCGTTAGTGCGATGAAGTACCCGACTAGATACCGCTTGCCGTTGAGGAAGTCGGTTAGTGTGGCCCAGAAGAGGGTTGAGAGGATGCCGGCGGCCGGCACGCCGGTGGGGTAGTTGTTGAGTTGTTGTACGCTGTATTTGTGCGTTGGGTGCGCTTTCATGTAGAGTGCTAGTAGACCGTTGGAGCTGAAGGATTCGGTCTCGCCCGCGATGATCCAGAGGATTGTGAAGCCCCAGAAGAACTTGGATGTGAGGGCGTGGCGGAAGAAGGACCAGGACCAGGGGGAGCGGTTTTCTGCGGGGGGTACGCGGGAGATGGCGAGGGCTTTTTGCGAGGGGGTTAGGTAGAAGGCGGTTGTTGTTGTTGGGGTGTCCGGGAAGAAGATGAAGCCGTAGATGGCGACGGGGATGGTGATGAGGCCGTCGATGCTTGTGGGTGTTAGTGGTGAGTTGTTCATCGGTATATAACCATAACATCAATATTCTCATTCCCAGAGCTCCCTCTCACAGCCCCTGCCAAGTTTCGTAAATAAGAATAAGAAAATCATGAACTTACATGAACAGCCACCGCCATCCACTGAGTCCATGTCGTCCATCCAAAGTCGACTGAATACCAGCTTGAATAAAGCCACCAATCATGGTCCCAGCAAGTCCGGACGCAGTAAAGATACCGGACCGCTTACCAAGCTCCCGCTCCGTATACCATGAGCCGAGGACATAATGCGTACCGATGAAAGTAGTAGCTTCCGACACCCCCTGAAAGAATCGGATGGCCGCCACAGTTTGCGGATTATGCGCCGCAGCCGTGACGATGGTCAAAAGTGCCCAGACGATCATACATGCTGGGAAGAAGATACGCGGACGGATATAGTGCAGAGACAAGTTGGCCGGGATCTGGCCCACGACATAGCCGGATGTGAAGGCGGCTTGCACCTGGTTCAACTGGTTGCCGGCGAAGCCCAGCTCCTCTTTCATGCCGGAGACGTAGGCATTGTTGAGATTGGAACGGTCGAGCTGGGATAACGTCAGAATTCACTTACAGCCTTATTTTGAGGGGACTTACATAGTTGGTGAAATAACTCAGACAGCAAAATGTCAGGATGAAGAAATCGATCTTCCGCACCAACTGCTTCTCGCCGGGCTGGTAGCTCGTGTGGAAGTACTCGCGCAACCTGGGTCCGATCGACATGATGACTGCCTTTCCATGCGCACTTCACTCCTCGTGATGATTAATCGGTGAGAAGATGATCGCGTTCTCTTCTCTTCTCCGACGACTTCTGGAGAATACCAACCAACAATGAGAAGTCACGACAGAAAATGAAGACCGAGAAACTACGGGCAGAAAAAAGAACCCGAATACGAAAAAGGCGACCCTTCTAAAAACTAAATCATTTTGGATATTTTGGTATGTTTTGCTAGATCCGAGTTCATACTATGATTGATTGGTATGCGCAGAATGAGTCCGGCGTCTTGTTCGTGAGCTGAATGCCAGGGATTAGTGTAGTATAGGTAGGTAGCGACGAGTAGTTTCTGGATGGGTGTCGCAGAGTCTGACTGACTGACTCTTTTTCTCAACATCCATGAGGTCGCATTCAAAACAGTTGAGTTCCTCTTTCGTACAGACGCAATCCGTAGGGCCGAGGTAAACCGCACGTCGGGGATGTCGGCATTAGAGGTGCCCACTGTATCTGGGCAGATGAGCCAATGGGATGATGCCGTGGGAAGTCGACCCACTGATGATATCGAGATTGAATCTCCATCACGGACTGGGGACGAATCGATAAGATTAGATAAGGATTTGATAACGGTCGAGTACAAAGTACGAAGCGGGAGGGACGGATTACGTAGATGTTCTTCTCTGTGTCGCTTCTCTGGAGTCTTCTCTGGGATCCTCTCTGTTACTATCCCTCCTCATGAGACTCTCTGGCTTGTCCTACGGATGGATTACTTCGTGCTGAACCATGCATCACAACCCCTCCCTGTCGCTCCTTTTGGGTGTGCACCAATCTGACGAGAACCTATTTTTATCTCATGCTGCAATCGGTGTACCGATATGCATACGACATTGCCTGCCTCGCCATTAATCCCTTGCCCTACAGCATAGGTATTCCACACAGATCCTGTGCGATATTCCCTACACGTAGCCGTCGCAGAACGTAGTAGCTGTGCGTGAGTCCAACCGGACACAATCACATACCGGATTCGAACTCTTTTTCCCCCCTCATCCACAGACACACCGACCTTGGACGCTCATTGATACGATGCTATTGGGCCTGCCGTTCGCTCTGAGGCGCACATGGTGTTCACACCGCGCCGTAGCATCAGGCGCCGGGACCCCGGGCATCGCCAATGCTGCTTACAAGCGGGGCATTGGAGAGTGGTACAAATTGAATGTGTGCTGACTGACACCGACTCTTCTGGCTGAGTCGGCGCATCCTGTTCGAAAATAAAGCAGAGTGTCGTGTTGGTAGCTGCTCTTTGTATATGCGTGCATATGAGTGCGTGTCCCGAGACAAAGCCTCTCGAAGCTGATCATGTACTCTTGGCTCTCTCAAACCCTCACCCATCGCACTTGAAATCTCACCTAATTGATACGGAATACGGATACTTCCCTTCCTCGTAACGCGTGGGACCAACATGATGGAAGGGAGCTGGCAGATACTCGCAGCCAGGAAGCGCCTGGATCTGCTCAAGTCGATACCGGAGGAGTGGCGCATCCCCGATGATCTGCTGCCTCCCGATATCCAGGATGACGTGACAGGCTTCCCCGAAACTTCTGGCTGGTTTACGGAGGAGGAGTTGGCCATCACGAACTTGACGGCTGTAGAATTACTTCCGAGACTGGCGGCTGGTGATCTCAAGTCGGAGACTGTCACCCTGGCGTTCTGCAAACGAGCAGCCGTAGCACATCAGCTCGTATGAAACCAGAGTCTATCTTTGATACTGTCCCCTATTCCCTTGCGAAGCTAGAAGAAGGCTAACACGCAACGCCAGGTCAATTGCCTCTCGGAAACATGCTTCGAGCGGGCTATTCAGATGGCAAGAGCCCTAGACGAGCGTCTTGCTCAGGGGCTAGGACCGGTTGGACCCTTGCACGGACTTCCCATCTCGCTGAAGGACAACTTCAACTTACGTGGCCTGGACTCGACGGTCGGGTTCACATCCCACATAGGATATCCTGCTCAGGAGGAGTCTGAGCTCGTGCGGATTCTCATCAAGGCAGGCGCTGTCGTCTACGTGAAGACGAATGTGCCCACGGCCATGATGATCGTCGAGACCGTGAACAACACCTTCGGCCGGACGGTAAATCCGCGCAATCGCAAGCTCACGAGTGGTGGTAGTTCTGGTGGCGAGTCTGCGTTGCTCGTTTTTAAGGGCAGTCCGTTGGGTGTTGGGACAGATATAGGGGGTTCGTTGCGCATACCGGCTGCCTGCACTGGTATTTTCACGCTGCGACCGTCTAGTGGCCGCTTCCCGACGACTGGATGCCGCTCCGGGTTACCCGGGCAGGAGGCCGTGCAGTCTGTAAACGGGCCAATGTCGCGCTCGCTTGAGGACCTGGCGTATTATAGCAAAGTAGTCGTCGATTCGGAACCTTGGCACGTGGATCCTCGGTGTCTCCCTATACCGTGGCGCGAAATATCTCTGTCGCCGAGACTAAAGATAGGGGTCCTCTGGCATGATGGGATGGTACTGCCAACGCCTCCGGTGGTGCGCGCATTGAACCACACTGTCAATAGGCTGCGAGCTGCGGGCCATGAAGTTATCGACTGGTCGCCGGAAGACCAAAAAGAGGCGACGCTCCTACTAGCGCGCATGTTTGTCGCCGACGGTGGCCGGTCGTTTGCGCGAGAATTAGAAAAGACGGGAGAGCCGTTAAGACCGGAGTTGGCAGCATATGGAAAGCCGCGTGAGCTCGGGGTCATGGAATATTGGCACTTGCAAATCGAACGCAATAACCTCCAGAAACGATATCTGGACCGATGGGAGAAGGCGGGTCTTGATGCGCTCTTGACGCCGGCTACCCCTTTTAGTGGCGTTGAGAACAGGAAGTTTAAACATGGTCAGTACCTCCCCGTTCTCTAATAGTCGACTCGCCGAAGCTGATGAATGTGATTGTCAAGTTGGTTACACTGGCGTATATAACGTATTGGACTATGCGGCCATTGTGTTTCCGACGGGATTGGTAGCGGACTGGGATATCGACGCGCCGTCGGAGGATGAGCCTCCGCCTCTGTCCGAATTAGATAAGTTGATCCGAAGCGAATGTATGATCTCGATCAGATGTTGCTCCTAGCCTTGTACTGACTGGTTTGGTAGACGACTCGGAAGCAATCCACGGAATGCCAATCTGCCTGCAATTAGTGGCGCGACGACTAGAAGAGGAGAAGTGCTTAGAGATGTGCAGGGTGGTCTTGCAGGCGTTAGATTAAGTTGTGATCACGATCACTGGACCTTGAAGCTTGTACCAGTTCAGTATGTATGATGATTGTCACTGCATGAAGCGTCTGTCTATTCTTCACTCACTCAATGCTTTTCCTGCGGAGTTTTATTTCGTGTATAATCTAGAGTGCAATGAGCAATCGGCGAATCTACTATTCATGGCACAAGCCCTGAGCATATCTTATACCAGGAGTCAGTCGGCATTCTATGGCAGCTATTTGCGATCAAGCAGACACACAGACGCCTGAAGGTTACGACGAGGCGTTTCTTTTGTCAACGTAGGCGCACGTTACGTTGCTGGATACAAGGTGCCATTCCATTCCCATTTCTATTCCCTCAAGCGACAGCGCACGGAGAACAACCAACCAAGAGTTAGGTAGCAGTTGGGTAGGTAGGTAGCCGTCTGAGTAATCAGGTCCTGGAAGGTACAGATGTCAATGCTGCCCACAATCGGCGGAGTCAGAGCGGGAGGGAAGGCCAGCTCTCACGCACTGCCGATTGTGGCAGGAAGGGAGACGAATACCACCCAGACCCTGGCGGATGAGACTAATTAGCCCGTGTGAAAGGTCCTGACGGGAATAAGTGCCTGGTTTGCATGAGATCATATCAACGACCAGGCTTATTATTCTGTACCTGTCTCTTGTTGAAGATCCCATCGGATGACAGTTGCGCTAACCGCACTTGTTGGATCATCGTGGGGACTGTAGGTATGTATGTAGGTATGCGGACGACTCGGTGGATAACGCATGCACATCGGTATCTGCTCGCTGCGATCAGCCCACGCGAGCACGTACGATACGGCGGACCTTGGGATTTGAAGCTAGATCTACGGCCGACAGGAGATCTTGAATTAGGCATGCTTGGCTCCATAGGAAATACAGTTGTGGGTTTTGGCGGTGGGGACGAGGGATCGGATTTAAAATGTGAAGAGATCGGGAAATGGTGTTTGATGATATTAAATAGGCAGCACGTTCTCCTTCATGGAAGATCACTTGAATTTCACCGCAAAGACCGAAACTAGCTCGTCAATGGAGACGACGAGATGCGAATAAGCACGGCAGAGGAAGACCAGACCGGAAGCAGCGGAAAGGGGCACGAACACCAACATTTCACCAACTGAATCACATACAGTCTATATCGAATGATATCTCATACCGACGTATCATGAATCGCTTATGAAAACACTCAGCATTCAATCTCAAAATTATCCGTACCACCTCGGCGTTGTGTCATTCCTGGGATCCCTATTTAAATCCGAATGCGACTTTAGCGGTGCCTGGCTTAGTGTACGGACTTGCTTTAGTCTAGCGCGGTTCGTTCATCGAGCATGTGAAAGACGCCCGGTAAGAAATACGGAAGCAAAGGCCGGGGAAAATCTGAACGGTTTGGGCTTGAGGTACCGTCACAGTGTGTGGACTGTACCGGGTGCCAGGGGGAAAAGTTAAGTTGTTGAGGGGTGGTGATGATGGGGCTGATAAGAGCGTATCGAAGAATGAACCCCTCACTTTCTGCCCCTCATTGCGAACTTCCAAGCTTAAAAGTTGATGTTAACGACTTCAACCGAGAGCGATCACGTCGGCGACTCGATAATGTTGTCGCGTTGAGATTTTATATTCGTTCTTGACTCTGGCATCATGGAATCTGTTTTAAAGAGTGTACAGAATAGTAAAGAATCAAACTCATGAGATGCATTATCCACCCCGCATTCTTGTCAAAGTCAGCTAATTTCCATTACCATCATCGTTCTGTCACTCACTCCTATCAATGCAGATATCTTGCTTGCATCTTCACTCGTGATAATGCTGTGCTTCTTTATGTGCGACATCGGTCTAACCATCTAGACATTTTCATTTATCACTTCTCCATTCGTAACGATACTCCCGAAACCCAACCCAAACATGACTTCATGAACATCATCCCCTCCCCTGCCGTAAGGGCATCAACAACCTCACAACCACCACAATGCCGTCCTGGCATCTCCCCTCCCGCCTCCTCATCCTCCCCCTCCCCGTCCTAACAACAATCTCCACCCTCATCCTCACAAACGCCCTAATCTGGGCCATAACCGCCATAATCCTCCACTCCAACCCCCCCCTCATCAGCCCCGCCGTCCTCTCCTACACCCTCGGCCTCCGCCACGCCCTCGACGCAGACCACATCTCCGCCATCGACCTCATGACGCGCCGTCTCGTGGCCTCCGGCCAACGCCCCCTCACAGTGGGAACCTTCTTCAGTCTCGGCCACTCCACCATCGTCATCATCACATGCGTCGTCGTCGCGGCTACCGCAGGCGCCCTGCAGAAACGCTTTGGCGGGTTCGAGTTTGTCGGCGGGATCATTGGGACGAGCGTCTCTGCTACGGTCCTCATACTCCTCTGTCTGGGGAATGGATGGGTGCTCTACCGCCTCGTGCATACCCTACGCGATGCACTCCGGGACCCGACGCACGAAGACGATGGCGGGTTGGATGTTGACGGACCGGGCTTTTTGGTCCGCGTTTTGAGGGGCTTTTTTAAACTTGTCGATCGCCCCTGGAAAATGTATCCCCTGGGCGTCCTGTTTGGACTCGGCTTTGATACGAGTTCGGAGATTGCTGTTATTGGTATTTCGAGTCTGACGGCGGCGAGGGGTACGAGTCTTTGGGTTATTTTGATTTTTCCGGTTTTGTTTACGGGTGGGTTTCCCTTTTTGTTGTGTTAGCCCCTTTTTGAAGTGTTTTGACCCTTCTTGTGTCGTGGCCCCTTTTCTATTTACTCGTACTCCTTTCTGTGTTGGAGGTTGTGCTGATAACCGTATTCCGCAGCGGGCATGTGTCTCGTCGACACAACAGACGGCGCCCTAATGATGACGCTCTACACAACAAAATCCTTCTCACGCGACCGGATCGCAATACTCTACTACTCCATCGTCCTAACAGGCATAACGGTCATCGTATCCGCCTTCATCGGCATCATCCAGGTCCTCTCGCTCGTGCAGCATGTCGTGGACCCGACGGGCCCCTTTTGGGATGGATTGGCGGTTATTAGTGATCATTTTGAGATTGTGGGCGCGGGTATTGTGGGCGTTTTTGTGATTGTTGGTGTTGGGAGTGCGGTTGTTTATAAGCCGTGGAGACGGAGGGTTGAGAAGAGGAGGGGGGTTTTGGGGGGTGGGGAGACGGTGCCGAGTCCTGAGTCGTTACCGAGTCCTGAATAGCGAGTTGGTTACGGTGTGCGATAGATGGGATTAAATTATATTGATTCAGTTGGGAAGTTTCACTATACCTCTTACATCTACTCCGCCATGCTATATGCTGTATATACACAACCATCGCTTCAACCAAAAACTGACTCTAAACCCCTGAATAGAAGAATGGTGTTCAACTAGACTGAGGACTACACTCCGTCGTCGAATCCGGCGTATCGATCGTCGTCCCATCCGTCGAGTCGGAGACATCTGAGCGGGAATCAATCACTTCCACACCATCCTCTTCAACCTCATCATCATCATCGTCCTCAGTATCAGCAACATTCCCCTCATCCTCAGCAGCTACTATTTCTCCGTCCTCTCCCTGCTCCGTCTTGCCATCTTTAGCATGTTGAATCACACCATCGACAATCTCCAACTTCTCATTCTTAACAACCTCTTTACCCTGCGACGAGCGCTCCCCACTCGCATTAACCTGCGCATCATCAATCGCAGCAGCACCCTTCTCACCCATCCCGCCCTCCGTTAAATCCCCACCTTCAATAACAACGCGCAGGACTAGATCCGGGTCTTTCGAATAGACCCTGAATCCGACAATACAAATCGCATTCCAGGGATCAGGAAGTGAGGACTCCCCATCGCTTTCTACGGGTTCATTTGGATTCGGAGGGGCGGGTGGTGGATTGAGGAGTCGGGGTTTCTTCGTCATGTCGTCGGATGAGTAGAGTAATTCCCACTCCTCCACGGGACTGTCTGAGGAATCTTCCTCTGTGATTTCTTGTGGGTGGGCTTTCTTGTGCGAGCGTCTGGACTCGGAGCTGGACTTGGAAGATTGCTCGTCGGAGACGGAGGACTTGGTGTCTTCGTCCTCTTTAGTCTCTTCCTTCGCTTCTTGTGCATCCGACTTCTCACTCGCAGGTGTTTCTTCTGTATTCTTCTCTTTCGTCTTGTCTTCGCTCACGGGCTCTTCTGTATTCGGTTCTTTCTTCTTCTCTTCGCCATCAGCAGGCGCATCTGTCTGCACGCCCACATCCTTCTTCTTCTCTTCCTCTTTACGCTCATCCTTTTCCTCTTCCTGCTTCTTCTCCGCCTCTTCAACATCCCTCTTCACCTTCCTCTTCGCCTCCTCAACTTCCCGCCGTTTATCCCGTTTCGCCTGATTCTTCTTCTCCTGCTTCTTCGTCACCTCGCGCGTCAAATGCCTCTTCTCCCACAACTTACGCCGCTCCTGGATGCGCGAAGTACTAGCTTTCTTCCGCTCCGACTTCTTTCTGAGCTTAGCGACTTGCTCCAGATGCGCAACACCTTTACTATGCGCCAAGTCGTACGCATACCCGATCTGGGCGAATTTCTCGTTTTCTTCTCGTCGGCTGCATTCGCGCTTGACGATTTCTTCGATCGAGAGTTTGTCGATGTCCCGTTCCGCAGTGATACTCAGGAAGACGGAGTAATTGCCCGGTTCCATGGAGGGGATCTCGACGGAGACGGAACGGCTCATCAGATAATTACCGTGAGACCTGACGATGTAATCTTCACTATCCGGCCGATCTTGATGATGCACGCGGAAATGAAGTCGGAACGTATACTGTCCACGCAAACCCCTGAAATACCGCCAATCAAGCTGGTGGAGAACAAGGACCAAGGGGGATTCCTTGGTTAGCTTGAAGGTGAACTTCTCATTCCACTGTGGTTTCCAGGGAACTTCGACGCCGATGGAACGTTGACAACATTGCCAGTCTGGATCGCGGAAGAGGCGCGTGCGATCGAAATGCAGATACTTTTCAACCATGTCTTCGAAGCGTATCCAGAACACGGAGTCGTTGCCGAATTGGTGGCCGAGTTCTTCCATGACCTCCTGGGTCCACTCTTTCGACCCGTCTGACCATGGCCCTTCCCAGACCCCTTTTCGGATTCTACCCCAAGGGTTCCTACAGTTCATTAGAAGAAGAAACCAGACTACATATAGATATTCACTCACCGGAGTTTCACGAGCCGCTCGCCAGACTTGAGAGTTCGAGCATCCATGACAACGTAGGCATGACCCTCACGAATACCATTCCGCTCTCCATAGCCACCGTCAATGAGGCCAGTGGAACAACCAAACAGGAATTCCTCATTGACCTTGCTCACTTCATTCTCCCAGAACGCATCCAGGTCCAGAATGTCCGAAGCTAGGAGTTCGGTGGTGACACCTCCCGTCAGATCCTCTAAACCCTCGCCAATCCAGCCACCAGACAAGGAACCGAAATCACCGTGGGCTTTGGCATACGCCTTTTCGAACAGCGAAACCCAGGTCTCGTTCTGGTTCTTGCACTGTCCGAAGAAAAGCGCTTTAGAACCCGTCTGGTAGGTTTTGCGGTAATCTTTCTCGGGGTTGTCACGATCAATTTGGGTCATGAGGTCGCGCTGCATGCTGGGTGAGTCCCAGTTTGGCGAGGTCAGATAGAGCTTGTCGTCGATGATGGAGTAGATCCATTCGCCGTCCCGGTAGAAGACGAACCCATAGATACCAACGCCTATTGTCGCGAGTTAGTTACCATATTCTCCGGTTATAAGATCGACTTATATCGCAACCAACTTACGAGTATCATACTCGACACAAACGCGCTTGACGTTGTCCTCAACGTTCGCAAGTGCGCTGAGGCTAGCAATGAACCAGCAATCTCCGAGACCTCCTTGTTTGATATCTGTGCCATTGATGTCCTTGAGGAAGGTGGGTTTCTCAAATATCTCATGCACGCGCTTCACGGCCTTGGGCACGGAGGGGGCTGTGCAAAAGCGTGTATTCGACATGTCGAACTCGCAGGAGCCCAGATAGTTGAGACAGTTGCCGCGACACATCTTCAAGTCCCAGTCCTATGAGTTAGTGTTAGCAAGCGACACGTGACGGGCTATGACTACTTTCTTTTTTCTTATAAAAGGGTGAGAAGATGTCAACGTACTAGGTCAAAGTTGGGATCTCTGTATCGCGTGTTAACTCGTCTGCACTCTTGAATAATCTTCTTGACCCTACGCGAACATTCTTCTCTGGCCCGCGCATAGCCAACGGAAAGCAGTTCGTTCGGTCCCTCCAGGGTGCTTGGTGGAGAGACAGGGTCAAACGGCAAGACCGAGAGTGCCTTGGTGTACTTCTTCGAAGCAAACCGCCGCCATATCCTGTTGATGGTCCGTTGCGGAGACGATCTCCGCTTCTTTTTCTTCTTCTGGTTGTTACTGCCATTGTTGCTTGGGTTGGTTTTGGACGGCGGCTCTTCAGACTCGCTTGCGGAGCTGTATCCGAAGCGAGAGACATCTGGCTGGGCATGGGAGCGTGACGTAGTCGTGACGGACGGTCTTTCGATCATCTTGTCTATTGGGACTATCCCGAGATAGGTATCTAGATAGTAGGATATAGATAGATCTTAGGAGACAAGCACTACTTTTTAGGAGAGTAGGTCGGTTGATTAGTCGGCTAGTAATGTCAAGTTTACACAGAGATCGTTACTCACCATATAGGCAACGACTTTATATATCAACGCGTGGAGGGTTCTATTAGCGATCTAGTATATGAAAAAGGGGAAGACTTCGAAATATAAGAAAGAGAAAGTAAAGACTATGATCTGTCTATCTAAGGGATAAATAGGAAGCCATGGTCTTGATACTGGGGAAATACGGAATATAGAAGTTTCAGAATTGTGTAGATTATTTTTGACTGGACAGGCACACACGACCTGTGAGGCAGGCTCTGGTGAGGCAAGCAAGCAGGCTGGCTAGCTGGTAGGCAAGGAGGCGAGCTGGCAAGCTGACAGGCAAGACCTCGTGAGTCGGTATCACGGACCATAGAGGTTGTCGTGCCGCGTGCAGCGATGCTGTCCAGGCCAATGGAGCTCCGTGCCGCCTGATCTGACTCCATCCGGACGATGCCGGTGGCACCCCAGTTGAGGCGACGTGGAGATCAAGACATCCATTTCGACGGCAGCTCGAGTAATACCTACTAGGCTACTACACCCTTCACTATTAGAGATGCACTACGGAATAGATGGGGGGAGAGATGTTGGTGGTTAATTCAGGTGGGCAGTGTTAGTGCTAGATAGATAAGACGGGCCAGGGTTCATCCATCAAGGACTGTCTACACACAGCCCCCAAGTACAGCAGTATTGTAGGATTAATGGATTAAAATGGCTGTGTAGAAGAACAGTTGCGATGAGTACTTCGTAGTAGAAATGCGTTGTCATGCAGGATGACGGTCTCACCGCACCGCACCTCTGGGCCTGCGAGAGCGGACGGTTCGGGTCCAACCTGTCCACACGCCCGGGGCCAGACCTCCCTGGCACAGCACAAGCCGGGCATTTCCGGAGCAAGGCATTGTCTTCAACTTTTGCCTCGGGAGGAGGGGAGTGCTAGCGTTGGCCAAACTTGGAATCATCGTCTTCCCAAAGGAGGCAAGGCAGCGGCAGCAAGAGTCAGTTCATACCTTAGCCGGATGATGGGCACCTTTGTGGTGCCGACTCAGGTGGCCAAACAGGTGTTTACGGATGCTCGTCCGGCACAAGGACGGTTCAGAGAGCTGCCGGGAGGCGCCCTGTAGGCCGGGCGGGTAAGCTGTCGGACACGCCTCGACTGTATGTGCACAGGTGACAGGTGATGCCGGCGTGTGACAGGCTAGCGCCTATGGCTCGTAGCTTACCCTTATTCAGTGAGTGAATACTAATCCGTAATCCGCAGATGAGGTGTGGCATACGGATTTAGCGTCGACACGGTCCCGATCTCTAGTGGTGATGGTGGTGATGGTTGTGGTGATGGTGTCGGAAACCCGCCAAGTTGGGCTGTGCACACAATGAGTGCAAGCTGGAGGCCACCCAGTTAGGTAGCTGTTATCAGAACTGCCTCAAAATAACAGTTGATGTGAAATACTCCGGATGGCTACTCACATATCGGCCAACGAATGACTTCACAAAATCCGCGTAGGACACAGATTATGTGCGGAGAAGATGATAAATCGAGAGCGGAACTCCTCCAGAACTGCCCCAACTTCGAGAGACCCCATCCTTCGACTAACGCTCCCGCTGGTTTCTCGCTAGGGGTGCGCCTTTAGTGAGTCTGTACCTACATTAGGCAGCTACGCTAGGCTAGAACTCCTTCCTGCAGCCGCTATGAGATCGAGCAAGTACCTGGAAGTACCTGCCCTCCAGCGATGTGTGATGTCAGTTCCAGTGCCAGACTCCACTAACGGCAGAACGCAATGCGAAGAATACATAAATTCTTCCCCTTCTTCTTTCCTCGACTGACCAGTGCCAACGTGTACGCCGGGGTAAGGCGAGCGTGGGGGGTTTATTAATACCTTAACGACTGGAAAGTGTGATTTCTTTCTCTTTTCTTCTTTTTTTGCTGAACCAACAGAAAAAAGAACAGCAAATATGGATCATCTTTTTCTCTTTCGATTCGTTCCTGTACGACCCCTATTTCGCTCCATAGGAGGAACAACAAGAGCGAACGATTTCTTATCAATCAGCAATGGAGGTAAGGTAGGCTCTGCCTATGGATTACGAATCACGGATTACTATGGCGACAGTGACGCCTGATATGCACTGGTACGTGCGACGTGCTACTGTACTTTTGCCTCCTACCACCGTGGTCTCGTTGGCTAGAGTCAGGTAGAGACGTTGACAGTAGGCATTCCCCCTGGGGTTCTCTCTGATGCTCTGAGACTGTGCATCCAGTCGTATACCGTGGGTGCTGTTAGCAGCCATCGCTGGGTACCACACGGCAGCGGCACGGCAGGTCAAGAGACTCTGGAGGACTCACGAGACTGCCCGTCAGATCATGGCTGTTCACAGATATTGGGTGTCTGGATGCCAATGGATACCAATGAGCATCTCGGTGCGACGCCGCCACCGCTGTCTCAACGGAAGATACGAGCAGATCATTGACATGCAAAACGTTCGGGGAACACCACGGGTCACAATGCTGAGCCATCGCGAGCCATCGAGAGCCAATGGAGTCGGCAGCGGCAGCCAGTCACGGCAGCTATCTCGCAAACTATAGCTCGCGAAGCAGCGCCCCTTGGAGTAACATGCTCTCTCGGCTCTCTCGTTTTTTTTTCCTTATCGCGGTAATAAGGCGGACGAGGAACGAAAGCCCTAGAACACGTGCGGTGCTCGCTTGGGACCAGAAACACTCCAAGTCTCCAACTGCAATGACGTAGTCGGCCCCTTCAGATCCCGGTTGCCCTTATCCAGCGGCCTATCACATGACGATGGGGGCCAGCAAAGTCTGTGCTGTAGTCCGTAGATGGGTTCGACGGATGAGATGGGTTACATTGATTTGTAGATGGAATGTCTTTGGACGCTTCCAAGCTTATCAGATGTGACGCCCCCAACCAGAGTCTTCTTGTCTACCCTAGATTCATTTGGCCGGTCTCGCTGGAAACGATACCTGTCATACGGCGATCTTGTTCACTTTCGGCGCCATTCTCCTTTCTCACGCAGCCTCGAAAAAGAAGAAGAGTCATCCGTGTTACCAACAGTCGAATTCCAATGCAGCTGCCAATCAGCTCAGCCATGCTATTCATATCCAAGGCATCCGAGTTCGAGGCCTGGAGATCTCGAGTTGCGTCAGGTCTTTATTATCACTGTAACGTGCATCTTATGGCTGGCTGTCGAATAAGTACCGGACAGCAAATGGGTCTTCCTGTCAAGATCATCTGCCTGCCGCGTTGAAACACGATGGCTGTTGGATATATGTACTCGTACTTACCAGCATCAGCATCCAATACGACCCCCCTATTTATCGGACTCGACTAATCACCCAAAGAGAAATCCAACTGCCGCCTTGTCTGCACATAAGCCGTGCATTATCGTAGCATTGGACTTCTGATGGGTGAGGCTTGGAACGGAATGTTACTTCTGTTAAGCGAGCCAATATCTGTGTTGAAGTGTTTTGCAGAGTATGGAACAGCTGCGAAGCATCAATGAGTCACTTTCAGCCGTTAGCCACAGCCGGATTGTAAGAGTTCGTAGAAGCCAGAGGTAGGGCTTGGCTTTCTAATTTACCAAGTCTCCGGATCGATGCTCTATGGGAGACCTTGGCGCCTAATGCTCGATCCCAGTTCAGAAAGATACGGAGGCCACGAATAAAGTGCTCCTTGATGTAACCAACATGTTTCGATGCTATTGTTACATTGACAGTGAGCATGTTGACAGTGAGTATGTTGCCGTATTTGTACGTATTAGACTACTAGCCATTGGATGCATTGCTCTATACGACTCGCCGTCGACTAAACGCGGGTGAGGTCAGACACGATCTTCTAGTCCACGTATTCTTATTCTCACTCGTAGGTATGGGAGCATTGGAGTTCATGGCAGATGACTCACTGCGTGTCATAATCTCTATGGATTTTAGCAACATAAGCACGAACGGGTTCTAGGAGAACATCAGCTCTCACTACTGAACGTTGAGGAAATCATGTCATTGGCCCAATGGTAACATGTGACTCCTACGATGAGATGCCGGTGGCGTAGTGTTAAGACTCATAAACCCTGAGTTAAGTTATCAGATGGCTGAGTCGGGATGTGAAGATCAGTGCATGGTAACTGCCGGAGTTCTGAGCCTGCCGGTTTACGATGTCTGGTAACAGTATTTGTTGCCGGTTGCCATTGTTATCTGATTTCAAGATACTTCCATCCCATCTTAGATCTTCTATTACGACCTACATTGTTGATATACGACACATGCTATCCAGTACTAACGCTCTGCCCGTCCTTTACTATCATAGTAATTACAATGTCCGATATAAAGTCCGATATTCGCTCAGAAGTTAGTTGGATATGAGTAACGACGACTAGGTATCCCGAGTTGAAGCAAGACCAAAAAAATCTGCTCGTCGGGAAGAACGAAGAGCTAACTGGACCTTCATCAACAGCGCCGCGTTAGGCCTGCACTAATCCAAGCCGTCATCATGGATTGTTCGTTTTCTCCTCTTCTGTGTTGTTACGCTGTTGGCTTTCGCGTCTTATGCTGAGCCTCACGATCTCGTCATCCTTGCTCTTGGATTTACCTACTTATTGACGCGACGTAGATGGGACGTAGAAGGGACTTTTAAATGGCATTTTCATGCAACTCGGTTTTTGTTGGTTTCGTGCAGCAATTGAGATGATGTAACCGGGGTTGTCATGTCAAAACGAAAGGCATGTTGCGTTCAGATATAAATAGGTGTACGGATTAATTGAGACGTGGTAAAACTGTCACGATAACTGCAGTTATAATGCCATCTTTCGTTCATTTCTCGCCGTTTAATAATACGACTTATAATCATGTGATAGACCTACCTACCTACCTAATAATTAACAAAAGACCAAAATCTGGGACAATAACAACCCCGTACTTCGTACTGGAGGATCATCGGGCCCACGCGGCCGCATGCCTAGCAAGCCCGTCTTAATGCGATCGACGCTGCTCGCGGAAGACCTAAGCCCTTTCGACTTTACCCATGTTGAGGTCTTCTGCGCTATTCTTTGCCTGTTCCTCGATCCCTACCTATCCCGTGTACTTGCTGCGGTCTCGGACTTACAAGTAGGTATGTAGGTAGCTGGTTGGTAGGCATGAAATTCACGTGCAATTTGAAGGCAACGAAGGAGGAAGGACTATTGACCTGAGGTCGTATGCGCACTTACTCGGGAGGTAAGTAGAAGGATTCATGTGAGAATCTGTAATCTGTACCTACATTAACACTACTGACAAAATGCAACCTCACGCTGTAGGTACGCGGTGGAAAAAGCAGGTCGCATTCCGTTTTGACTTGCAACGGGCGCTAGAATCTTAATGTCTGGTTTATAGCTGGATTAATTCGTGTTGTTATTGTTCTTGGTACTGGTGCTTTGCAGTGAAAAGAAAGAGGTTTACAGTGGTGTTAGTGCTTCTTGGGTACTGGTATGTTGCTGGCCAAGCCGACTACGAGTAGAGTCGTTAGGATGAGCTTGAGCTCAGCCCAGCAAGGAGGTCGACTTTGCCTGCTCGACTGAATTGCTATCCGTCATTGCGCCCGGCTCGTTGACTTTGTTAGTTAGCGGGAGGGGGCGCCGGGCATTGGAGCTCGGCTTGTTGAATTTCTGATTTGTCGTTTCGATGTGCTAATTTCCCGGTCCTTTCGTTCATCTGGAGCTCAACTGCCACCGAGAGGGTTGTTCTGGGATCGTGATTCCGATGAGGGTTCCGAATTCGTCTTGCAGTCGTCAGTTGTC
Organism: Xylariaceae sp. X170; assembly: GCA_028637755.1. Classification (NCBI taxonomy): domain Eukaryota; kingdom Fungi; phylum Ascomycota; class Sordariomycetes; order Xylariales; family Xylariaceae; species Xylariaceae sp. X170. Next base: position 79,667 of record JAJFDJ010000040.1, on the reverse strand, counting down.
AGTCCAAGTAAGTCTTGTGTATATCTGTTGTCATTTAACGATGCTGCTGTCAACTTGTTTGCTGCAAGGGATGAGTATCATCTCAACGCCCTGTCCCGCGCCATTGTGTCTCGATTCGTGGGCGCAGCGTGGTTGTCGGAACGCCACCAAGCAGCGCTCGGTAATAGTCTTTTCAGCTTCGTCTACTATTTACATACTTACTGCCAACAACTACGGATTACAAAAAGAGAATATTCTACTCGTACGGAGGATAAGTCGTTAGTGGGCAACTATGCAATCACTAGACTAGCCGGCGTTGAGTAAACACTTATCGTCCGTCCGCAAGCTCGGAAGACTCAGCTTCCCGAGACAATTTGTTCAATTTGTCTGAATCACAATCGGATTGCGAGTCTTCCGTACGGCGCGCGTCGTCAGTGCGGTCTGGTCTACCCCGGGTTAGCTCGACAACATGTGTTCAGCCCCCCAGCACGGTGTGTCGAGGGCTTGAGGTTGGGCGGCTCACCGCAGTCCACCAATGGCCCCATCACAGCCGGTCTTGCTGCCACATGATGCACTACGCTGTATCGTAGGTAATGTGTATCGTAGGTACCTGTACATACTTGGACGAAGGAGGTGGGATGGAATCTGGGCGATCTCCCTCCCATCTTGCTGGACCCTTGCCTTTTCTACGCATTATGCCTAACCACCCACCGAACTTACAGAGGTAGTGTGTGTACCGGTAAAGTAATCCGTTCACAATGCGTACCTAGTGTCTAGCGTAGCGTAGGCAGTAGGAAGGGTCTTCTGTTGAGTGTCTGCAAGCCTATCCATGTGGCGCCATGAAGCGGCTAGTTTGTGTGTGTGGGCAGACAGAAGTACGAGTGAAGTACAGACACATTCACATCGGTAATCAATGTTAGGAATAGGTACGTCGACAAGTTCGTGCATCACTACGAGCACTGACTCCTGAGAACTGATGCTCGAAGCTCCCAGGCTAATTCCGCCCCTCGGCTTGTCTCTTCGGCTCCCACATTCCCTCGACACTACATCATGTCGTGATCTTAGCACAAGTACGAGTACTCGTACCTCGCCATGTGTGCTCCGTAACGACCACAGAAGCCGATGCAGGGACATGGAAGTCGAGGCGGTATGATGGCTACCCTTCATCGTGCTCCGTACGAGTAGCAACGCGATAAGATGGATCAGATGACAGGTCACCGCTCATGCGTACTTTGTGCTTGATTTACCACGACGAGTAAAAACCACTTAATCTGGAGCAGTTATTTGTATTTGTATTTCGTAGATAATAATCATCTCCAATCCATCTGTTCCTCGTACCTGTACTTACACTTACCCCCTGACTGTCTGCCCACGCCGTTTCTGAACGGCACGAGGATCGGCCATTGGCAACAAGTACCTTACATACCGACTGATCAAGTCCAAGGTTAAGCTGCTTTAGCTGCTCCAGCAAGCCTCTCAGCCGTCCGGAGCGATTCAGGCCCGTTCAGCTCGTGATGGTATTCAAGTGGTTACGAATACATTAACTACGCCTGCTGCTAGCTTCTGTGATCCATGATCCGTACCTGTACCCGTGATACATCGCCAGCCTAGTAGAGACGGGGTCAAGTCCTTACCCTTGTCTCAGATGGGGCGCGACAAGGGCTCGACAGGCACGGAATCTGCCTGCCTTGTATCTGTACTCCGGCTGGTACATCGTCGTAGATGGGACCTCTTAGGTACGGATTACCATGGACCGACTTTCTTTTTCTCAGACCGGAAAAGCAAACAAGCCACATATCGAAGATCTCATCCAGCCGTTTCTATCGATCCAAGCATTCCCAATACTTTACGATACATAGGAGGTCGTGAAGACTCCAACAGCAACTCAGCCAGTGAATAGCGTCAGGACTAGGTATGAATGGACAGCGAAGCCTAGCCGTGCTGCTAACTCGTCTCGTACTTGTACTCCAGACTCGTCATATCGATCTGTCAGTGGCTAGCTGAACACATGCATGTTTCTCGGTTTAACCCGGGGGTTTAGGTGCTGAGTAGAGGAAGAAGGAGGACACGATCCAACGACACGACACGACACGAACAGCGAACGGCCTTGGAGAAAAGAGAAAGGAAGTCCACCATCTAGGAGAGAAACCCTGGCCAAGCCCAACCCTAACCCCTCACCATGCGATGCATTATGATGGTGCATAGGAAAGAAGTGTCACGGCGGGCCTCACGGGCGGGCCTCCCACGCAGGACGACGCAATTGGGGTGGGCAAAAGCCAATGAATGGCCAGCCATCGCCATGTCGCTACCATCGGAGATTTCCCCCGGCTCCTATAGCGTCGTAGTACTAAATCTCCCCGGCATCGTTTACATATTACGGCCCATATTATCTCTCCCCCATCTCTCTCTCTCTCTCCATCCATCCCTGGGGTCCCTCTCTCTATCTATCTCATACCAAGCCAACCCTACCCTACCCTCTCTCAGACCTGCATGCCTCCTTGTCAGTCACTGGTAGGTACGAGTAATCCGTAATCCGCACATACAGGCATCAGAGCAATGATCTGTAACTTCTCTTCCCGAATCGACTCTAGCTGTGATCTCGCACTCGCTCTGTTGGCTGGACTGGTTATTATGCCTAGTACCTTTTTCTAGTTACAGACTTGCAGTAGCACTTATTATTATAGGTCGGTAACTCGGTCTAATGATGAGAAGAGGCAGTGTAGGTATGTACTCGTAGGCGTAGGTAAAATAGGTACCGACGATAACGTATTGGGCTCGTCATAAGTCACAAGAGACAGCAGCAGAGACAACCCGGTCTCTTATTAGTACCTACGAGTAAAGAACATCGACAAGGAGAGCAGCAGCAGCGCTACGAAAGTAGGCCTGCGTTAGTGGGAGTTGGTTACTAGTTTAGCGTCGTCTTCACAACTTGGTCGCTGAGCCATGTTATCGGGCCTTGCTGAGACCTGCCCTGCCCTTTCCATTGTCGTGTTTGACGCTTGGCTCGTTTTCGCCTGGGCTCGTCACTGGCTCGCGACTGGCTCGCCCTCGGCACATGGCCCGACACCACAGAAAACGGCTGGTGTGTTGACGTTTCTTATTATAGGTAGGTGGTATTTTCTGGCCATGCACAGTGAAGATCCAGCGTAACCCCGAAGCAAACAACACGCACGCCCACCACGCCCACGCACCCACACGCACCTCGATTCATCCTCCATCCCTGCCGTTCCTCTTTTCGGATCGTGGTTTGATTAATATTAATCGATACCAACTAGTGGCCGTTACCCAAGAAAGTCACTGCCGTGGCCAAGGGGTTGGGTTGGTTGGTCCCCCAGTCCCAGTCCCAGTCGCAGTCCGCGTCCCAATCCCAGTCGAGCATTGATTGAATTCGTGGTTGACTTGACTGGGGGCATTGGAGAGTCAGAGAGAAAAGAGAGCGAGAGAGAAGCAATCTAAAGTACCTACCGCCCTGGGACCGACCGACCGCCCTGGGACCTGGGGGGTGGCCAGTAATTAGTAGTCGAGTCTTCCTCCGTCCTAGCCAGAGCCCAGCAGCAAGCAACTCTTCCTACTTCCTCCTAGCCTATTCCTAGGTGAATTCTAATTTTCGTGGCCGTCCGCCTTGACAGTATTTCCGTTCAACATCCTTCGGTCTTGGTCGTTCTCCCATCCATACAGTTCAGATTCCACCTACCTACCTAATCGCTCCCCTTTAACCTGCCTTACTACTACCACTTCACACTATCTTCGATACCCGCGAGGGATCACTTTAAAACCGTTTACCCCAATTATAGCCGGATCGCGGTCTGCGCCCCTCCACCCCCCTTCCCGCAACGTCACAGACCAGACGAATCCCGGATAGAGTAGAAGAGATATTATTACCCAGATTTAACCCCGTCGATTTCGCCCTTTTTTTGTTTTGCTGTTGTTGCTATTATGGATTCCTACCAGCAGAAAGCAGCATCCAACGCGTCTACGCATTCGTCTCCCGAGATGTTCGTGCCCGCCGCTGCGCAACAACCGCCAAACCCCTTGGCACCCGCTGTCGATGCACGCGGGCCTACACAGACCGTCCCGGCCGCGTGTCTCGCTTGTGTAAGTAGTCGAGCTTACTATTCATCGTCGTCATTGACCCGTGTGTCGTTGGTGTTGTTGTTTCTTGTTATGAAGAAGCAATCCCGGTACTGTTACTCGCTAGTTCATGTTCACCGCGCTGACACTCGTCATGAAGAGACACAAGCATCTCAAATGCGACGGGTCTCACCCGTGCTCGCGCTGTCTAGCCTCTGATCCTTCAGAATGCATCTACGTAGCGTCCCGCCGCGGCTACAAGGGGCCGCGCAAGGGTTCCGCCGCGAACCCGAACAAGCGCCACGCCTCGGACTCGCCCCCCTCGGCCGACACGGGCGACTGCGGCGTCTTCGGCCTCGTGTCGGCACGGCTGGCCTCCGTCGGGCCCACGCCGTCCCTGACCCCCTTCCACACGGGCCTCACCAACATGCCCGAGATCCCCCTGTCCCCCTTCCCGCCCACGCCCACCAACATCCTGCAGATCTACTCCCCCTCCTACGGCATCAACCCCACCAGCAACACCAACAACAGCCTCATCCCGAGCAACGGCCCCGTGCAGAAGAAGTCCATCGCCGAGCAGTGCATCGACGCCTTCTACTTCTACTTCTACCCGGGCCACCCGGCCGTCCTGCCCAAGGCCCACGTCCTCGCCATGGCCAAGGAACGCGACCTCCGGCCCCTCATGGCCGCTATGAAGTGGGTCGGCGCCCTGTACATCGAGACGGGCCCGTCTCGTGCCACCTTCTTCGAGGAGACCATGCGGCTCTTGTACGACCCGGAGGTCCCGAAGGACGGCTTCCTCGTGCAGGCCATGATTATTACTATTATCGGGCTCGACGGCTGCCGCGAGAACGAGAAGGCGCGCGAGTTACTCGTTGATGCGGAGCAGATTGCTGTCGAGTCGGGCTTGTATCGGCGCGAGTATGCGGCGAAGCACGGGTGTGGAAACCCGAGACTGGAGGAGTGCTGGCGGCGCACGTGGTGGGATTTGTATGTTGTTGACGGCATGATTGCTGGTGTGCATCGACAGACGAATTTCTTGCTTTACGACCTTATGCCTGATGCCGGTCTTCCTTGCGAGGAACACGAGTATCTCTCCGGCGTATGTTTATCCCCGAAGACACGCATTGTCTGGTTTCTAATCTTTTTTTGTAGAAAATCCCCCGTCCGATGTACTTGGAAGACTTCGACGACCAAATCTTCTCCGGCGAAGAGCGGGAATTCTCATCGTTCGCCTACCGCGTCGCCTCCATCCGTAACCTGGGCCGCATGATGCGTCTGCCCCCCGACAGCGGCTTCATGCCCGAAGAAATCGTCGACAAGATCGAACGCCACCTGTCGAACTGGCGTCTGCATCTGCCCAAGTCGAAGCGCGAATGCCTCAACAAAGACGGCGAACTCGACGAGATGATGTTCCAGGCATACATGATCAACCATGCGTGAGTCCCCCCCCTTACCTTTCCTTCCCTTTCTCCTTTATTCCCGGAGAACACACTAACACCCCCAAGCTGCACCATCATCCTCCACCAACCCCTCTCCCAACTCGACTCCTCCCCCGCCCGCGAAGTCACCGCCTGCGCCCCCCACCAAGCCGTCGAAGGCGGCGAATACTTCAACCTGCACACGCGGCACATAATCAAGGCCGCGTCCGAAATCAGCAAAATGGTAACCTACAACGTGCCGATAACAAGCCACACGCACTTCTTCACCTGCGTCCTAACCCTCTCGTCAATCGTGCACCTCTCCAACTGGGCCCTCGTCTTCATCCACGACGAAGACAGTCTGCGCGAACGCATCCGCCTGAACATCGGCGCCCTGAATAAACTGAGCTCTGTCTGGCGCGCGGCTGCGACGGCGGGAGCCCAGGTGAAGGGCGTCGCGCAGGAGATCTATCATGCCAGGAAGGCGCAGCAGACGAATCCGTCGTTCTGGGGCGCGATGACCGAGGCGCAGATTATGAGTAGTATGACGGCGGATGAGAATATTATGTCGGAGATTAGTTTGCTGCCGTCGGCGGCTGAGACGGGGAGGACCGCGGAGGCGGTTTTGGCGCCGCCGGGGATGTCGCAGCCTTGATTGGGGTTGGGAGGTGTTTGAGATAAGGTCGGTTACCCCTGAGGGTGCGATGGGCTTTCGGGACAAACAATTGTTTTGCTTCTGCCTAAAATGGGAGTCTGGTTAAATGAAACGGTACAGGTGTTTCTTATGGTTCTTGATTGGATGTATGGATGGTTGGATGGATGTAAGGGAGGGAAATGGGTATTAAACGGCGTTTATGTTTGGTTCAGAAAGCCAACATACACTCGTTCATGGAAGGGAGATAAAAAAACACAAAGAAAGAAGAGGGGAAGAGAAGAGGCCGTCTAATGCGCTTGGATAAACGTACCGAGAACTAACTACAATGTACCTGTCAGCCAACGATTGATGCTATACATATCTAGGTACTACTGCTACTATTATTATTTACTAATTTCACTTGTTGTTAACTCGTAAGGGGCAGGTTTCACGGATAGATGACAGTATGGCGTTTCTTGGAAAGTCGGCGTCCTGGATTATCATATCAATATGACCTAGTAAGCAAGATACATCTCCTTGCTCAGCAACATACTAATGATCTCAGGAGAGACAGAGTGGTGATGTAATATCACCTCGCAGACAGAGGTACAACTATTAAGCACTACTTTTCCATACAAAAGGACGACGGTAGATTGCATAAACTGGCACCTCACACTCAAATGTGCGCCTTGAGAGCCTTAAACACATCCTCCCTCGTCTCCGAGTATCGAATCTCAGCCGTCTTCCAATTCATCACATTCCAGATATTGTCAACATAAGCAGCCTTGCCATTGAGATACTGCAGATAATAAGCGTGCTCCCACATGTCGACACCAAGCAACGGGATGTCGCCCACAACGACAGCTTCCTGGTTCGCAAGCGTCACAATCCGCAGCTGGTTAGTCCCGGCTTCCCGGACGAGCCAGCCCCATCCACTGCCCTGGATGCCGAGAAGGGCCGTGTTGAACGCCTTCTTGAACGCATCGAGACTGCCCCAGGTGTTGGTGATGGCGGCCTGCAGCTTAGGGGCAGCAGCGGGCTTTGAGTCCGGAGAGGAGGCTGGTGAGAGACCCTCCCAGAACAATGTGTGGTTGATGTGGCCACCGCCGTTGAAGCGGATGGCTGAGAGCTGAGCTGCGGCGTCGTGCAGACGGCCTTGGGCTGATGCAGCTTCGGACGCCTTCAGAGCTGCGTTTAGGTTGTTGACGTAGGTCTGGTGGTGCTTGTCATGGTGAAGCTCCATGATTTGCTTGGAGATGCTCGGTTCGAGGGCCTGTTTCAGTCAGTCAGTCTGGTCCGTAGCTAGCTAGCTGGTAGGAGACGCGTATCCGTCGCTTCCGGGCAGGCTACTTACATCGTAGGCGTAGGGAAGAGGGGGCAGCTTGTACGTGACGGAACCCATTGTGTGAGAATGATGGGAGGTCCTCGTGATGGCTTCGTATGATGGGCTTGCGTTGGTTGTTTCAGTTGTTTTCTGGTGGGAAGTGCAGAGTTTAGATAGGGAGTATAGATAGGGAAGGAAAAGGAGAACAAGAGATGAAGGTGGAAGTGAGAGTGAAGCAGGAGATGACGAAGATATCCCCGACTTAATATTATTAGTAAACAGAGGCGGGCAGAACTGCGATTCGCTCTACGACGAGTCTAGAGAGTTGTCTAGAGAGCGGATGCGAGCGGAGTGGATGCAGCGTGGTGAATAAGAATAGCAGTCAGTAGTAGCAGTCAGTAGCAGTAGTCGCTCTCGTAGTCGGGCCACTCCCACCGCGAGCAATCGTAATCCATGGGGTCCATCCGGGTTCTCACTTCGTTCACGATTACGTCAATCGCTGCAAATCGTTCCTTCCCGTTGGCAGTGCTCGACCGGGTTCACGCTGAGGTCATTTCGGTGCTTTCTCTGCGCCCGGTCATGTGACAGGTAACACGCGCAAACTTGCTCAATAATAGCTCTTCGTCCCCTCCCTGTTTCTGCTCAAGTCCCTTGCCGTCTTCGTTTCTCGCTTGATATCGAATTGGAATAGGGAAATGGTATTGGGTCTCGGAAATGCACTCATCTGTTCGAATGCGATTCACAGTGTCCTGCCAAGAATGTAGTGTATCGTGCCTGCCCGGATGTGTAAGAATCTGACCCGCTGAGGTGCCTCTTTTGGTGTGATTCAGGGGCTATCGCTGTGCTCCTATCCACGACCTTGATGGCCACTGGGGCATAATAAGCATGCTTGATCTCGTAAAAAATAGATCAACTGCGCTGGTTTCTCTCATAGTCCTAAGAAACAAGTCGCTATTTTGATGTTCATTGATCTCATCTTCATTCGCTTCAGGCTTCGTATTGTCGTAAACATCATCCATCTCACACGAAGTATCCATCTCATCGATCTCACTCATTTCACCACACCTAAACATATAATGTGTTCCGATCACGGCATCAGAGATAGCCTCGGTGGTGGTCTAGCTGTCCTAAGCCCATGCCTCCCCAGACTCGATGCCTCCGAAGCACCTCTGGCTGGCCGACTAGTTTTCCACGACCGAGGAAAAGGGGGCTCAATGGCCACTCATGCCATGTTCACGGTAGACCCCTCTCATTCGAACGACCTTTCAGAACTCTGCTTAGTGAGGATACAGTAAGGAATCAAATCTCATCTCAATGCTTGAAGGGCTTGCTAACTGTGTTCACAGCGAGACTGGAGACTTGACAAGACCAGCCACGACAAGCCCGTCTTGGACAACGTTCTCATTGATGCCAGTTGCTCGGAGCTCAGGAAGCAACATAAGGCAGTCGGTAGAGGTTGAGCTTGAACGGCCTGTGAAGATAGAAGTCGGCGCCGATGGCATTATCGGACGGCGGGTGTCTGTTTGGACACGGCATGGTGCGGGACCTGTTGCGGAGGGCATTATTGGGTATAATTGATGGCGAAACGGCATGGACGAGACCCTTTTTTCCTTTTCTTCTGCTTTTCTTCTGTTTTTCTTCACTGCATAGCTACCCCGTCTACCCGGTTGGTTGCAGAATTATAATCCATAGATTGTTGGGTGTTGGTTACCTTGTATTTCATATTTCGTACGTTTCAGTCCGTCTCATCACTGTCATTAATCGACCCTAAACGGTTTGATGTCGCTTTTTATATTCCGTAGGCTTTGCCTTTCAGTGGGTGATTCGTATTGATGAAACCTTCGGAGAAATACTGAGAGTGAGAAGCTGAAGTTGTACTGGTAGTCCAATAGGCCTCGGTTACTGGGTAACTCGTTACCCATCCGTAACCTGTTGTGACTCGCCATCACAATGTGACTCATGGTCTGGCCGTAGCCATTCGTACTTCTGACATCAGTCGGTGGTGAACCGTTGAACGAGTGGACTCTAATTAACTACCTGAAAGGGTTAGTCCATCTTGTCTGGATCCCTGCAAAAAGTTGCCCGCCCGGGCAGATCGAGCTAAGGTAAGGTACCTGTTAGTGGTGTAAGTACCGCCTACAGGCAAGTACATGCGCTAACCAGCACCTGTGGATATCACGCTAGCCCACTCTAATCCGTACTTTACGGAGTCAGGCATCAATTTATGTCCACTAATTGGTCTTTGAAGCAGCGCGTCGCGATCTGATGGGATTTCCTCTATTCAACCACCAAGCGTCGTTCCAGATGTCGCAACGCAGCGAGTCACCGAGACTCCCACCGGGGGCCCCGGAAGGGAACCCGAATATGGCGACGATCTCAAGTAGATCATCTTCGCCTCTTTCTTCCTTAAACAGTTTCGCGACCGCCGCTAGCGTTCCGATCCCCTCGTCGAACGGCGTTGGGATCCCCGGGGATGCCAGCAGTGTTGTTGGCGGTCACAGTGACGATGATCTTGATGCTGACGATGAATATGACTCTGATAGTTCGCGTTCGGGTGCACTACCGCAGTATTATCTCGCGAAGCAGTTGCCGCCTGAGCTGAAGGAGCACTGCCGCGTCTATCTGGAAGAAGCCCTCCGTACGTGATCCTCGATCTGCTTGACCTGTGCCCGCAAATCTATTGCCTGGGATACAAACCAGATACGGCCCCAAACTTATGGTGTTTCCATAGCGCAACAAGCTCTCTTTCTCCTCGATAGTCTGCTCTCCACCAGATCCGCAAACCGTCGGGACGCCGCCTTCTGCCCCCCTCCCAGCCAGATCTCTCTGCTGTGCTCCCTTATCATCCACCCCGACTTCACATCTCGACCGAAAGAAACCGATTGGCCACAGATTAGTCTTCAAGCGCTTGTTTACCTTCGAGATCTTCTTACCGTTTTTGGGCCCGTGAATGCCGGATTCAAGGAGGCCGTTCTTTTCGATTCGGATGTGCCCGCCGACCCTTCATCTCACTTGCCGCAGTCAGCAAATGGTCAGGGGTATGTTAATGACGACCAACGTGGTCTGGTACGACTGGTCCCCCGATACGGAACAGATAGCATTTGGTCCCGTGGTCGCGACTTTTTCAGTGTCGTAGGATGGGCTCTTAATTGCAGCCAATCTTCTCCAGAACGCTGGCAGTGGTGGCGGCGATGGCTCGAGTTTATGCTTGATGTCCTGGAAAAAGATCTTCTTGAGCGCCATAGGCTAGACGTGGAAGCCAACAGCGAAGATATGCTCATGCTTCGCGGTGCGATCCTCACTTCGTATCTCAATCGCAGTCGGATTCTCGATGTCGTTATGAAGGCCCTATTTGCCGATGGCACGACCACTGCAGCATCAGTCTTTCATGAGATTTGGCCGAAAGAATGCAAGAAAAAGCGCACGCCACAGGATGTCTTGAAAAAGCGCAAACTGGACAAGATCAATATTGATAAGGGTGAATACGGAAGTTATCTCGATGACGAGTCTGCACCCTCGGAGCCTCCAACTCCGCAAAAGGCGAGGATGAAGTCGGGACGGGCTGAGCAAGAGGCTCTCGATATGGCATATATCGACACTATACCATTGCGACAACGGTTGTTTTCATCGGTAAGTCCTTCATTACTTCATTTTACCCCTTTTTTTCTTTCTACCCCGGCCCCGCATGCCCTTACAGGAAAGCGACACGATGTTGATGAGAACGCGTTGACTAACACCAGCTCAGATTTCATTCTTATGCTTTGGTCTCGGCGGAGATTTGGCACCGATTGACATGGACGATCTCTATGAGAGATTCGCGCATAGAATCAAGGCGCTGCCTCTGCGTGTCTTCTCTGCATTTATCACTAACTCGACATCCGTCCTCCGAACAGACCAACAAATTGAGCTATTGCAGCACATCATATTTCAAATGATCACACCCGGGGCGCTACATCCGCGAAAAGTCGACCGCGATAAATTCGAACAGGGCTCCATCTCGCCGATGATTCTGGAGCGGTGCTTTCTGCCCTATCCTGCCGGCACGATCCAGGTAGAAGATAACGCCAAGATGTCTCTTTTGATGGAGAATATCTTGACGATTGCATGGCGACATAAAGGACCTGATGAGGTCTTTAGTGACAATCTCACGAATGCCGTGGCGAAGGGGATCCAGGCAAGGTTGGATAAGATTAATAAGAAGAAGACACGGGGTCGGGCCAAAGCGCTCAGTGATGAGGAGGTTGAAGCGAAGGCTGTACTGGAGTCGTCCGGTACGAGACTGAATTGGCTCGCGGAAGCCATTGCGGAAAGCGCCAAAATAGCAAGTGATGGTGATGGTGGGGATGATATGGTCGTTGAAGATGCCAAAGATTCATGAGTCGGTCTTTCATTGTCAAGCTACCCTGACGCCATGCGTTAATGATTGTGGTCAGTCCCAGAGGTAAACATGGCGTTCTGGGCGGAATGGTCCCCAGGGGTTCGGGCGTTAATGGCATATCAAACGACACGATGGTATTTATATGGGCTGGGAAGAAATAAGACATGCTGGCTGACATGGGACGAGAATGGGTCACAGTCGTTCATGATTCCAGCAGCTTAGGCTGGGTTGGTGATTTGCTTGTTCGGGTTTCCGTGCCACATATACCCCTATATATCGATCAGACAGTTGTAGCATTCATCCATGCTACAGATGATTTTGTACAGGTCTAATATCTATGCTGAAAGCAATCCAAAAAACAACCGGTACTTTTAATTATTCACATTTTGTTCGTCCTGACATTATTTTACCGCTTTTTGCCCGCCGCAGGCGTCCAGGCCTCGGGCTGCCAGGTCTCCCCCGGCGTACCCGTTTGCTGGGCGCGCTTCCACGGATCGGATGGGTCTGTATGGGTATCCGGTTGTCTCTGTTTCGCGTCTACATCATGCCTTTCTTGCGATGTCGACGGAATAGCCCTAGTCTGCTGCGCCGGCATATCCAAAAGACTCGGCTTCGCCTCCCAGCGCGCGTCGGCCTGCGCGGCCAAAACCTTAATGCGCTCCTGTCGCATCTTCTCGGCGGACTGTTCCTGTATCGTGGGGGGAGTCTCCCGTTGGTAGCGCAGCCATTGGTGCCAGGCTGGGGGCACGGTCACGTCGCTGTAGTGTGTTGAGCGCGGGTAGTAGACGATGCGGCGGTAGGGCGACGTGGAGATCGTGCTGGTGGGATCCCCCCGCGCCAGGGCGAATTCCCAGTATGTGTTTCCTTGGAGGTCGAGGCCTGGTGCTGTTAGTTACGTGTAGAAAGGGACTCTCCAATGGTTGCGCGCGTTGGGTTCGGGGTAGGTCGGTGTAAGTGGTAGGACGACATATGCCTGGTCAACGTACCGACTAGAAACCGCTTCCGCCACGGTAACCGCAGCGATTTCCATTGGTACCAGAGCTTGCGAAGCGGACCGACTGGTTTTGAGGACATGGCAGGTGCTGGGCCGTGCTATGGGTTCAATGCGACGGGGAGAGATGGGAGGGAATGTTTACTGTGACATTTAGCATGGAATTGTAGCGACCTGCGCCTACGACCCTGCGACGATACGTCAGAACCCTGGATCTGATCGGAGGCGCTAAAGTCCTGGAATCGGACACCGCCACAGTTGCTGCGAGACACCAGCCACACTTGTGCATGCATTCCGTAATCCGTAAGGTAAGCCGTACTCCGTATTGCGTAATTACGGACTAGAAACGGTAATCCGTACGGTCCATCACGCTTCCATCGCATTCCGCAGGTACGGAGTACAAGGGATCCGATGCAGCAGAGCAGTTGCCCAGACGCCGCAGGTGCATTTCACCACTTTATTAGAACGAGACATCGCCATCCCGCCCATCCCACCACTCGCCATCCTCCGTTGCCCACCACTGCCCAGTCCCTCCATCTTCGGTACACTAAACCATTATCCCTCACCACACCTCCGCTGCACCACGCATCGCATCATATCGCATCGCATCGCAGCCGCCGCGCGCATCGTCTGTCTGGCCCTGACTCGTGAACCGTGGGCCTATGCCGATTCCAGGCCCCCAATTGATTTATCTATACCCAGACGGGCAGCGTTGTTGGTTTTAGTGACGTGGGGAATCATTTGTCGACGAAAAACCTCCTGGACCCCTAAAGCTCCTAACCCCGTCCGCCGTGCTCTCGTCTACCTACTTCGTTACCCCCCGCTAGCCCCGGCCCAGCTAGGTCGACGCAAGTTGCGCTTCCTCCTAATCGCTCTCGTTTAATTGCGTAGAAGTCAGCCAAAGGGCAGCATTTACACGGCCAATTTACACCTGGAAATTACTCTTGCGGCGTGCGCCGAGGCATATTACTTGCGCCGGTCAGCATCACTCCTACAATTATTCGGTATTCGCGAGCAGAGCAGAAAACCAGTCGAACGTGTCCTCAACGTTGGAGTTTCCTACGGATCATAACGCTTCAGCTGTACGGAATATCCCTTACCTAGCACTTACACCAAATCCCCCCAATCGACAGTTACGACGATGGCGTCCGTGTCCTCCTTGGACAAGGACCTGCGAAAGCTGCGGCTGGAGAAGTACACGCCCGCTGCCGCTGAAGAGGCCCGCGTTTGGATTGAAGGCATCTTGGGGAGTCCTTTGCCCTCGAAAGACCTTCTCGAGGGACTCAAGGATGGAGTCGCGCTGTGCAAGTAAGTCGATTCGCTTCTACTCTTCTTTTGGGCATGTCGGTGTGCCTTCCTCTCCGACTAGCATAATGCCAGGTCATCGCATTCATCATGTATCATGCTATGCTGACTGCAGTGATAGGCTTGTCAATTTGGTTGTGGGGTCTCCTCCGCTTGTGAAGTTCAAGCAGTCTGCGATGCCCTTCGTTCAGATGGAGAACATCTCGCATTTCCTTCGAGCCTGCCAGTCGCCTCCTATCAACCTGCTAGCTCACGATGTGTTCCTTACTGTTGATCTGTACGAACAAAAGGATCCGGCGCAGGTATTGCAATGCATTGGCGCTTTCTCACGTGCCGCCCATGCCTTGAATCCTACGGCTTTTCCTACTCCCATCGGCCCCAAAAGTCGCGCAGGTCTGCTTACGCCGGAAGCAACCGGGTACACGACTAACAGCTTGAACCGAGAACTGTCTGTTTCGAGTGCGACGTCACCGACGTTTGGCTCGCGCAATACTCTGGTGCCTGCGAGAACGGGCGGTTCTCTTTCGGGCCGCCGGAGTCCTAGGTTGAGCCCCATCAGCGACAAGTTCGGATCGTCTGCCGTGTCGACTTGGAGCAAGAAGGACCATGAGGGAGTTACGAGCCCGGCATGGAATATTGCGCAGTACGGGTACATGGGCGGTGCCAGTCAGGCGAACCTCGGAATTGCGTTTGGAGGGCGCCGACAGATTACTAGTGCTAGTCCTCGCGTGCCCACTCTGGCGGAGAAGGAGCGTAAGCGCAAGGAAGAGGAAGCCGAGGCGGAGCGGCAAAGACTGCAGATGGAAGAGGAGACGCGCCGGCGTAAAGCTGAGATGGAAGCGAAGGAGAGACAGGCGCAGCTGGAAGAAGAAAAGAGATGGGCAGAAGAGACGCGACGACAACGTGCCGAAGAAAAACGCAAGACGGAGGAAGAGAAGAGGCGATGGGCAGAAGAGGAACGCCAATGGCGCCTGACTGAAGAGAACCGAAGAAGAGAAGAAGAGCTGGCTGAGGCTAGGCTAGCAGACGAACGAATGCAGGCACGGAACCGGAACGATGGTCGCTTGCGTGGCCAGTTTCTCAGCGAATACCAAGCTGAGCAGAACGCAGTGCCTCCCAAAGCCGACGACAATGAGTACAGCAGTCGAGTGAAACAACTCGAGCAGGAACTAGCGCTCGCTCGTCAGAGAGAGCAGGAGTACGAGGAGGAACGACAAAAGCGATCGCCCGGACGAGCTAGATCCAAGCCGCGAGCGCGTTCACGCAGTGGTCCGAAGAAAGCGGATAATAGACCGCCTAGCCGACATGACTCGTGGCGAACTCGTGATGAGGCAGGGTTCAATCGCGAGCACATGAACAAGTACTTTGCTGGTAAGGTGACGATGCCGTCGCCGAATCTACCACCGCGTCCTTTGCCAGATCCGACGGCGATGGCAGCAGCACCTGTCAAAATGCATCGTACGGGCGAATTGGCACCGCCTCCGGTCCCCGTCGCTACTCATCGAACAGGCGAGGCTAGACCCCTTCCTGTTCCTGGGGCGGCGGCTACGGGTAACTTGACTCCGGGTGCAAACTTGCCTAGCCTTCCTCCTCGACCGCTACCGGTACCCCAGGAGCGCAAGATTTCTAATCCAGTGCCAATTCAAGAGGCGCCGCGTGCAACGTACTCGCGCGAACTCGACACCACGGCCGAACGTGACGCGGAGAACAGCCGTCGTGCACAGCCGCAGACTAAGGATCGATCCGGCAGCTGGACGGGCAAGACGTTGCTGGAGCGCGAGATGGAGATGGAGCGCCAGCGACAACGGGAGTGGGAGGAGGCGCAGGAGGAGACGGCGAAGGCGATTCGGTCGGGGGAGGGCGTTGAGGGGATTGGGGGGCGATGGGACGTGTCGCAGTGGTCGGGGTATACGGGCGGTGATTCGCAGAATAAGGGGTCCGCGGGCATTGGGGCCGGACGGAGACCGATTGTGGGGCCGAGGCCGCCGCCGCATCGGGGGTGAGTGTATTATATGTGGTGTAGACGGTTCTGGATCGCGTCGCATTGAGAGCATGGTTATGATTGATAGGGGATCCTTATTGCTGGAGAAATATATTTTTACGTAATATGGCATTTTCCGACGGCTGGTGCCGTGATCTGCATGATACCTATTGGTTGATGGGGTGTTATGACGACGGTGGATGGGATAGGTAAACCCGTTCTATGTTTACATGTGATCGTGGCTTGGCTGATATAGCCACACAGGGCAAGGTAGGTGACGGATTATTCAACACCGGGGTGAGTAGACGGAGGCAATGACTGGAATGCCGAAGGGACGGCAACAACGGTTGTCCTACGGACGGTCATTCCTGTGTATGTATGTATCCATGTATGTATGGATGGATGGATGGATGTCTCGTTCTCATTCGCGATCGCTTGAGACATGCTGGATGATGTGAATGAGGTGAGATTACAATTATACTACTTGTGAGTAGGCAGACGAGTCGAGTCGAGACCTCGCGGATTCAGTCTACTCGGCTTACGGCGTCGGAATATTCCAGTGTAGGAATTGTTTACAGGATTGGGATTTGTTTGGGTGCGGCTACCTACCTAACTAACTGTGGTAGGGATTACGCACGTCCGTAGATCAGGGGTCATGACATTGACCACTGATAAAGATGATGCATGCATGTGAATATGGTCCTGACCTATAGAATGATAGATCGTCCTTCAGCAACCGGACCTGGTCCTCACTCTCACTATTCCTAGCTCAGTGCTCACCATCATTTAGTTCTCAGCATTCAGCCAAGAATAAGCGATAGGATCTCAATTTCCTCACTACTCACTCTACGTACATTAGGTATGCAGTCATCTAAGCCGGGGTCCGCTGCGCCTGCCCGCGAATCGTATCTTGGTATTGAACGGCCACGTTGGCGTTTGGGAATGGCGGGTAGAATGCGGTATGGGTATGTATGGGGGATGGAGCCGCATTATGTATCGTAGAGGGAAAGTACATGATCTCGGGGATTCCGACCAGGTTTGTTGATAGAGGAGAGGTGGAAAGAGAGAAGATGGGGCGGGCGCGGAAAAAGAGGATGGAAGACTACATGCATACCCTACCCTGAACGTGTCTCGGGATCGCCTGTTGCTACGTTATTGGGTGCTCGCCCACCACGGCGTTGGATTTGTTCGTGAGATGTTATTGGTGAACATGTCGTGCGACGGCAGAGGTTCCCCTCCGGATACAACGTTCCACCCCTCTTTTGGGAGTCTTGTGATTTTTGTTTAGTGTCCTTGGAGCGTATGGATGATGTTTTGGAGCTTATAGGTAGATGAAGTTTTGGTCGTCCCTAAAGGGGGACTTTTGGAGGTGCTTGGACGTTTGCTGGCTGGGTTGTCGACTGGAACGGAAATGAATGAAGTGATGATGAGATGCTATTCGTCGAACATGTGTAATATTTCGATAGTATTCATTGGTTACCTATGCACTGCCGGTACATGTGTTATCGCAGTCGTGCCCGCGATCGCGTCAGCGAGGATCTCCATGTGCGTTGGAGAACCTGGAAGGGAGCCTATCCGGTAGCATCTCCAATCCGTGAGGTACGTACATGTGTCATGCGGCTCCTTTTCTTACATGGACGGAACGGTAGCGTGTCATAGAGCATCCCATGCGGGTTGGTGACATGTCCCTCGGGCTAACCATTGACTGGAAGGGGTACGGGAGTATTTCATAACGGCACGCCATTACTTCCATCAACAGCGTGTTGTTTGGGGAGACTATGTATTTTTGGGCTAGATCCGTCGCTACCGAGTTGTCGTCTTGATATGGGTTGCACGGCATCGACCCAAGCTATCCGGGCCAAGTTCTCCGTGTTATATCTCTATATTTTTAATCATGTACGGTATGTACATTGTAGCAAAAATCTCCAGCTGAAGCTCGCGAACTCTTGATCATCTTCGCAACGTATTATTAAGAAAGAAAAACGTTCTGTGCGTCGTGAGCCTCATGGAGTATGCATGGGAGCGACGTTGCTGTCGTCGCTGTCGGTACCATGGTCTGGTCACATCTCTCTTTCATTGTGGTATATAAATCGTTCAGTTCCCCGAAGAAGAAGACGGTCTTTCGAGTTCAGCACCACCATATAGCGTCTGCTAAAATACCCCATCATGTCGGCAAAATCAACCACGACCTCCCGGTCCGCGACCTCGAGCGCGTCCTCCTCATCAACCCTGCTTACGAGTGGTGGGTGTCTGTCTTGATATCGACCAGGTGCGGGACTTACGTGCTGCTAGTTTCGACGCAGAGTGTCCGGCCCTTGGGCCTTGCGCATCCGGTGACGAGTACATACTTGAGGTCTAAAGAACGGCGGGATCACGATTTGATGGGGATAGGATCCCAGTTTTGGAAGTACGTTGATACTCACCTGGTTGTTTGGATCCTGCTAATGGGTTGGTAGATGAACCTCGACACTGCTGGTGATTCCGAAGCCTGTTGAGGCAGGGGGTGTAATAGAATCCCCTTCCATTATTCTAGAACACGACGATAGAACAGGCTATAATAAACGGTGTCGATACATACCTTCGTGTGCATGATATCGTGCATGGATTCCGTAGTACGGGTTGAGACAAGATGTAGTGCAACCGTCGCACTTCGTACCCGTAAAAGGCGAGAGAGGCTCTGAGATAGTAGTTCTGGGCTACGGTATCTATGCAACTCTTATAGGTCCTATACCGAAGAAACTTGCATCGTGTTGTACTCGGACGTGGTGCGCTCTCGGTTCTGTCAACCGATAGGTTAGAGATGTCTTCTGGAACCGGTCGGCGGTGAGAAGTTGGTCGGGGTTTTGCTAGGCCCGTGACTCGAAAACACTATAAAAAGCGAGGCCTGTTACCTTGTTTTTGTCCGTAGTCTGGATGGGCTGAATTAGACATGGCTGTTACGTGAAACATTTTTGATGCACGGGTATCAAGCGAGTTTGACTATTGACCGCCGCGCTCAACGGACTGCCGAAGCCATGGAAAGGGATACACTGTCGTCTATAGTCTGAATCCTATGACGATATAACCGTTCAAGTTCGCGATCGGGTCTATCGAATGCGACTCTGACTTGCATACTCTGTGCCAGTCTGAATATTCGTTATTGAAAGTTGTGTGATGGGCACCTTGATCTTCTCTAGTACCGATGTTACAGGTCTAAAAACACGATATTCTGAGTCGGCATCACAATGACCTCCGGAGAGAATCATATCCACGAACCACCTCACCTACTCAAACTCAACCGATCTCGGAGTCGACGTAATCACCCCGTCCTTACAATCCGTAAATAGCCCAGACGTCTCCGGATGAAACAAGTTATACGCGTCACTGGTATGACAGGCCCGGCAGTCAACGTCGATTTGGGAGACAGCCCCGGTTGTGACTCAGGAGTGCATGCGGCTGTAAAGAGCTGCCTGGGGTTATTGTACGACCAAGTCGGTGCAACTAAGTCGTCTCAAGAAAGATGGGAAGATAACGACATTGAGGCTGAATAAATCCGGCTTGGAAGTTCTTTGTTTCTAGTTCGTGGTATGCGGTGTTCTTCCGGACCCGAATACGGACTCCGTGATCCCGCCCGAGTCTCCACAATCCCGGGTCAGATCCGGGACCCACTCTCAGTATTTCGTACGTTTACTTCATGGCCGACGGACCTGGTGAAGTGATGGATTCTTCACGCATCCTTTATCTGTGAATGCAACGTTGAGCGAGTCTAAACAAGATATTATTTCTAACCTGCATATATTAGTCGAAAGTCCTCAGTTAACCAGAAGAGAAGACCACCTTCATCGCGACGTCAGCGTTGTATGGTATCGCACCGGTAGCACGGGGCATATCAATGGAACGCTCAGTTCTCCAGCCCTCGAAAAACAACCATTCACACATTCCGGATTCCCGTGGCACGTCGGAACAGCCCCGTCGGAACAATCATTCGGATTTGCCCGGAATATTGGTTGGACGATGCACAGCGAAGGAATACGACATGAAAGCTACGGAAAACTTCCGAGGGGGAGAATACGTTACAGGCAGGTATTCCGCTCTCCCTATTTTGATCCTCTGAGATCCCCGCTTGTTTACATCCCCTCCTTGCACCCAGGGTAAGTAATGAATGAAATCATAGACTCCAGAGACCACTGCGCCGTTTTCCCATGGGATAGATGACCCACGCAGACAGGAACAGGCCGACGGTCAGTCCGATTCCGATCTGGAGCATGCTTGCCGTGACATCGAAGACCTAGAACAAACATGTCGTGTCAGTAAGTGCAGTAATGAACCAGGCAGCATTGTTCCTTACCAACGTGTTCTGTCGACGCGTATCGTTGGGCTAAAGTCGCATTAGCACCCATACATTCGCATTCCATTCAAGGACAAGTCCGACTTACATTCGGCATCGTCGAATTCGCCTCCCCAAAACTAGCAGCAGTCATCAACCCACCCGTAATCGCGCCCGACGACGCCAATCCGCCGGGAACAAGGACATAAACCGCGGGCAAAATCGCAGTAACAGCAATCCCGCGACTAACGCGACTCCACAAATTCGCCAGCACCCCAATAACAAACGCACTACACGTCGCCGCGATAGCGGGAAAACTCGCAAACCGCCGACTCGTGTACGAATTTATCATGTATCCGACCACACTCACGACGACCATGACGGGCATCTGATCCCATCGCGCCTGGAACGTCGCCGAGATTAATATAGTGAAGATTGATACCCACAAGTACCCCCACTCCGCAGCCGGCGCGTCCCGACACACCATCTCCGTCACGGCGTGCCGGTCCACCGCCCCGTACGCCGCTGTCCCGACGGTCACGCCGTAGCTTAGGAACATGAGGTATAGCACCGAATACACGAGACGAATCGAGCCCGGCACGATGGCTTTGGATTGTAATTCCAGCGCCGCCGTCAGCATTAAGTACCCCGGGAGAATGATCGCGATCGACGCTTGCGCGATCGCGGAGAAACAGAATAGATCTCCGCCGCGGATGCTGGAGATGCAGCGCGCGAGAAAGGTCACGAGGATCGTGGCGCTGACTTCGAAAACCGTATCGTAGGTTTTTGAGCGTGGGGCGACGAGGAGGTGCAGGGTTCCTAGGAGCATGCCGAGCACGACTATGACTGGTACGTCGATGAGGCGGGATTTGAACAGGGACGAGATGGCGCCGCTTGCGAGGCCGTACATGAGGATGCAGGCCCAGAGGGGGTAGGTGTTTTTCGAGGTGACGACGGACTCGATTTTTGTGAGGGCGGTGGAGACGGAGACGGTCTTGTGCATGATGGCTTTGTAGATCTCGTGGATTTGTTTTAGTTTGTAGAGGTTTATGGATTGGGGGGCGCGTACGAATTGCACGGAGGAGGTGTGGGTGAGGATGTTGTCGAAGGAGATGTGCATGCAGTCCGGGAGGTACAGGAATTGCGCTTTTATGTCGAGGAGAGCGGATAGTTTTTGTAGGTATTCTTCGAGGCGGTGTGAGGGGGCGCCGTAGTCGATTAGGGCGCGGCAGATGTTTATGAGGAGTTTTTCGCGGGTTAGGATGTCCGGGGGTTTTGTCGGCTGCGTTTGTGAGGTCTCTGGGGTTTGATCTTCTGGTGCTGGATGTCCCTCTTCAGGTGTCGGACTATCTTCGTCTGGAATCGGATCCATCGTAGGTGCGAATGAGGCATAAGACGGTCGCTCAGTTCTGCTGTGCATTCCAGACTCACGAGTAGTAGATGAGGGAGAAGACATATCGTCCCAACTCCTGAATCGACTTATACTACTCCCGTTCAGATCGGTATATGCGTCTGACGAGAACTCATCACTCTCTTGCTCGTATAATCTCCCTGGGGTTGCAGATACTGTCCCGGGAGTCTCAATTATTGGAGATATTGTCCATGTAGGCCCTGAAGTTTCTCCGTAAGACCCTGAATATTCCGATCTGGAAGCTGGAGCGGTCTCATTGGAAATGGTTTCATCGCCTGAGCCCATTGATCCCTCAGTATGATTGGCCTCGACAGTACCTCGTTCACTTGAAGCCTCTCCACGGCTTCGAAAAGGGTCATCTGAATTCTCCGTGCGGTCTGTCATGACTTCAGAGCTCAAAGATTCCCTTCGACTTGAATCCGAGTCGCTGCGATCGCGACTGCGTGGTGCAGCACCAGTACCGGCATTGGTACTCGCAGTCTCTGAGTGAGATTCATTTCCACGGAACCAAACACCTTCAATCTCCTGTGCCGTGTTCATTGCTGCGGCCTGTTTTCCATTTCCTGGTGGTGGATGGTCGCCATGCTCATGAGAAGGGGTATCGCGATCAGGCTCCATTGTGGATTCCGTTTACTTGAAGATGATGTTGGGGGAGTGATGTGAAAGCTGACTACTGTAGTCTGTCACAGGAGTCAATGTCCCTCAGACTTCACCTAATGTTATTATATACATGAACCAAGCTGCACACATAACGAGATCTGTTTGTGCGGAATGTCACATGAATGAATCCAGCATGCTCGTTACGCAACTCAGGAGATCTAGGGCCCGCAGATTCGGGAGCGGGTGTTACCTTCGTCCAACATTATCCTGGAACCGGATCTGGCAGTACCTCTATTCCGTACAAACAGAGCCTGCATTCAAATGCTGTCCGCCTCCTTTTGATCATGCAACCAGCATACATACCAGAATATGTATGTTACTGTTTGCTTTAGTGACGGTCAGCAGGTACTACTCACGACGCTGCGAAGCAACAGCATGCCACCTGCGCTTCCGGTCATCTTGGGTACCTGGGTATGTAATAGTGTCACGTTTGTTTGCTCTCATCTACTACCTAGGTCTTGGGAGTGTGGCACGGGACTGGGCTTTCGGATGCGGGATGCTGTTGGGACCGGAGGTTTACTCGTTGGTTATCTGGTGAAGCGATCTATATCCCGTGGGGATCTAGAACGGTGCAAACTGGACCCCTTTTCTCACCAACACCGAATATGGGTGCAACGAGCCGTAAATCGAGTCTCTGGAGGCAGCAACACCCGCATGGAAGTATTAAACACATCATCGATACACCTATCATCCACTCTCACCTCACAATCCACACCATCACATAAGATCTCTCTCTTAAACAGCGGCAAAGCCCCTGCTTTATATTGTTGGTAGGTTAGGTAGTTATCTGTGACTCTACAGAGTCTCTATATCATACAGTGATGCTTTTTTCTTCGCGTTTATCATCATATGCCGTCGTCGCGATAACCGCATGTATCCCATTCTCTGCAGAATACTAATAAAGGTAGTGGCGAATAGCCAAACCACGGCTCGATGAGCATATACTCATATCTACCCTGAACCACTACCTGCTGTAAATATACGGTATTCCACTCTACCGCTGACTCGCCAGATTCATGTGCAAGATTGCGTCGCGTTCCCAGTTATCGTCGCCGCCCGATACGTGCGTCTGTCCCTCTACCGTCGGCAGTTGGATCTGAGGGGGTGCGTGGGGCAGAGGCGGTAATTGGAATGTCTCAGCGAAGCGCTCGCTTTGAGACGGCGAGTATACAACGGGGTGATCCGACGTGGAGACTGTCGTGCGGCGGGTACCGCTAGTCGCGGAGGACTCGATGCGGTGGGGGAGTGCCGACATCTTGTCCATTTGGTGGTCAAGCTCCTCCTGTTCCAGAATCTGGGGCGCATGCTCCATGTTCCGGAGGTAGCTTGAGCCTGGTGCAGTGTTGTTGTTGCTGCTGGTGTTATTGTTGTTGCTGCGTGTGCTGCTCACACTGACACGATGGGCATCTTGAGCACCGTCGTTGCCTTCCAAGGCACTTGCATTCGCGTCACGAATGGCGAATTGTGCAATCGTTCGCAGCTTACGAGTTACCCAACCGGCTAGAATCTTGCCACGCTGTTTCTCGCCGAGCCGGCTACGGGGAAAGTCACCCTTGTTCACGAACGCGACGATGTCAGCTACTATCTGATGATCGCCGAGAATCGTGTTAACGATGACGGGCACGATGGCTGCTAAATAGGTCTTGCGCGAAACTTCCACGAGCACGACCACGAGGCCACCGGCTTGGAAAACAGCACTGAAAACATATGTTAGCTTCTCTGTATGAAAAGAATTGAACTTCGCAGGGGGTAACTCACCAGCCATTGGGCACGATGTTCCGATGACATGCCTCTACAGACGCCTCGATATCCATCGGGAAGTGATTCAAGCCGTTGATCTCGAAAGTCTCCCCAATATTTCCCAGCACGAAGAGCACCTGCATTTCCACTTGCGTCCCGCCTGGGCCAATGGGTCGACTGATCGTGTACAGGAAACCAAGATCGCCGGTCCGAACCCAGTGGATATTCGGATCGCCATCGACTGTCCGGCCCTCGAACCGTTCATTGTCAAAGGGATCTTTGGTTCCGTAGAAGCCCCTGACACACGCTTCCGAGTCAACCCAGATCTCACCGTATTCGCCGTCGGTACAGAGTAAGCGGCTCTCCGGGTTGACGATGGCGATTTGTGTCGACACCGGTACCATGCCCGAGTCTTGCACAAGAAGGGCCTTCGGATCGGCCTCTGGATCGACCGGAACAACTAACCCACGGCGCAACGCTCGCTGGTCGAGCCAGAGCTCCGTTGGCTCGATGCACATGTAGGAACGTGAAGCAATCATGGGGTTGAGCACATGTGAGTAGACAGTATTGATGGCGGTTCTATCGAGGCCCGTCGCAGAGAAATGGAGTCGCACCTTCTGGAAGACGTCCACTCGCGGTCTGCTCTCGGCCGTGATCATCAAATTCTTCAACTCGTGCATCGTAAACCCTTTTCCGGGCATCGTGTTCATCGCGTGATCCAGCATCTGAGGCGTAGCGTACGTGTCCTTAATCTTGTACCTACTCAGTGCCAAAAACAGCGACACGGGATTCTGCGCATATTCGACGGGCGACACGAGGTACGTCGGCGTGCCTATGTAGATTCCCATGAGGCACGAGTGGATGAATCCCAAGCCCGTCGTACTTCTCACGCAACCCAACACCGGCCGCGAGCTCGTCATCTGACACGTTTCCTTCTGCACTTTGCACATGCCCAGAATGGTGTCGTGACTCAGTCGAACCGAGATTCGGCGTTGGTCCGGAGTCCAGTAGGCCCAGATGATGACGGGATAGCTGGGTTGCACCCACGAAGGATCCATCGTAATCCGAAGCTCACGAAGCCCACTGTTCTGTTTAGGCGGTTTCGATGTATTGTACATGTTGGGCACGTTGACCTTGAGGACCTGCGCTGCTTGCTTGACATGTTGTGACACTGACTTCTGCTTCAGCAGGTGATCAACCTCGTTGTTGACCAGGATAGCCTTGATGCTGAAGTCACTGATGAGGTGGAGGAAAGCTGGGACATCTTCCGACAGACGTCGCTCATCCATGGGCGCAATGGGGATGATGACGGCACCCAAGTTCATGCAGGCATGGACAGCAAAGATAAACTCCTCGGAATGCGTATACATCAGCATAACATGATCGCGTGGTCGGATGTTGGCTTTGTTGCGGAGGTAGAGAGCGACCGCAGCAATCTTCGTATCAAATTTCTTCCAAGTGATGCCCTTTCCTTCTTTGCCTTTGCCATCGATGCTGCACAGAGCGAGTTCCTCGGGCTGACGTGCCACTCGCCATTGTATAAGATCAGTGATGCTGGTGAAGTTATTCAGGGGTGTGGATGTTCTATCGTCAATAACGACTTCCCGCCTGTCAATGCCCGAGTACTGTTTATCGGTCGGTCCGAGGATGTCAAGCCTAGAGTTGGAGGCAATGTGCGACCAAGTTCCACCCATCGGGTCAACTCCTATCGGTAGGTTGAGTACGGCATGCTCAACACCAAACTTGACGTGGACACACGGCAAATTCCCCAAGTCAAACTCGCGCCGGCAGAGCATGTTCCCTATTTCTCGCCTGCCATTGCGGTTGACGCGCGGTAAAGAATTGGGCGCTGTGATCATAACACAGTACACCCGCAGGAAGTGCTCCGTTAGGAGAACTTCCATGCATCTCTCCGCCAGGGAATCCAGCAAAGCCGTGTCCAGCGGTCTAGGCGGGGCACCGGACATTGCTGGAGCCGTGGATGCTGCCGCAGATTCGAGCACCACGATGGGCAGGTGTTCGTCATTGACAAACACATCGAATGCTGAGCAGTCGAATACTTGCTTGCTCAGGCTCCGCAAGACGCTGTGAACAATGTGTTGCACGAAGAAGTATCGATGCTCAAGGTCATGGCCATGCTCAACCCATTCGACTCTCTGCCGGATACGGTCCTCATATAATCCAAGGACAAATACTTTGCCCTTGATGATGGTACCCAGCAATCCAGTTCGCAGGAACTCGGGTTCTACGGCGGTAGGCGTCGGCTCGCCAGGCTCAAACTTGTAAGGTCTTGCGTGGAAGATCTGAGCCGTGTGTTGGGGCAATGCCCAGAAACCCCCTGATAAGGATGGTGAATCGACCCAGATCTCTCCCACTGTCTGCGGCGAAGCCAGCAGTCCCGTGTCGGGATCCACGACAGCTAATGTAGCATCGGGAATCGGATAGCCAAAGGCGCCTACACGGACGGTCCCGGGTTCAGACATGGCTCTCTTCTTGGCCTCTTCGTCAATGGCAACAACCACCACCTCATTCATCTTGAGAGCCTCTCGATCAAGTAGGACCTCGCTCAGTTCATTGTTCACCACATTTTCTTTCGTCGTCGTTGTACCGCCGCCCAAAAGACTGCCAAAACCATTTGGTGGCGTTTGATCCTCTTTGGTCTTGTCCTCGTCCTTTTCATCCTTATCGTCTTTCTCGTCCTTTTCGTCTTTTTCATCCTTGGTTTCCAAGTCTGCTTCAAGTTCAAGCTTTAATGGGCAGCCCATGCGTTCTTCGCCCCCGAGCCAATCACGGACGCTGATGACCATGCCACCGTGTTCAGGCAAGCATAGCATGGGCGCGAGGACCTCCCTAGCACGGGGATTGCGCAAAGGACGCAGCCAACGATCGGCTAGAAGCTCGTGAAACTCACTATCAACGGTCAACGTATCGATTAGACACAGCTTGACGTGTTGGAAATTCGGTTCCATGCCCTTCTTGTAGTTTCTCGTCGTCATCGGATCCTGCTGGTAATTGAACGCAGCAGCCTTCAGTCCCGAATAATCCGCAATCATCAACGTCGCCTTGTACTTGGTGATGAGATGGGCATAGAGACCAGGGACATTAACAGCGCGACTCTCGACCCAAACCGTCGTGTGTCCACTATACACATTCAGGAGTACGCCGAGAATCATGCCGATGCCCTGTCTCGGGTCCAGGTAAGATAGGAGAATTTCGCTGCTCGCGCCTCCACCGATAAGTCGGCCGTTTTTGTCTCGTAACGCTCGATTGAAGGTATCGCCAGGGCCTTGATTAGGCACTGCTGATATGACGGCGCTGAGGCATGCCATCTGATGCATAATGGTGCGATGGCTGAGCACAACGCCCCGATGGTCTCCAGTAGGCGCACGAGAAAATTCGATATATGCGAGATCGGGGACGGATAAAGGGGGGATATCATCTTTCCTCTTTGGATGGTAGCTTCCGAACTCGTTCGTTTTCCACCACTCGACCCCCTTGGGCCACTGCAATTTCTGAGTTGTGATATCACGCTGGAAAGTTTTCAAGTTATTATCTGTCGTGAGGGCGAGGTGTGCCTGTGTAGAAGTCAAGATTAAGTTGAGTCTGGCATAGTCTTGTAAGCCGTTAATCGGTACCGCGACGACGCCCGCAATGAAACAACCGAGGAGAGCAATCGCAAAGTCGATGATTTCCGAGTCACGATACACCAGAGCCACACGGTCACCCCGGTACAACGAGCTTTTGTCGCGAATCACTTGAGCAACCTTCTCTGCTCTCGAAGCCAGTTTATCCCAATTGATCGATGCAATCTCTTTTCCTTTGCTGTCGAGGACCCAGTAGGCGGGCAACTTGGGTGTTGTCCTTCCGCGATGTCGTAGCACGGCGGCAATGTTATCGAAGGTCGACATCGCAGTGTTTTCGTCATGGGGATCGTGAATGGCAAACGGCACTTCGCGTGGTTCCAGGGGCATCATATGCTGAAGCTCGGCAGGGGGCAAGTCGTTCGGCGTTAGCATGGGCGGCGCAACGGCAGCAGTAGGAGAAAGGGTATCTCCGAGGGAATATCTTTGAAGACCACCGTAGTCGGCTGAAGCGTGTTCGTAGGACTGTTGGCCAGCAAAATCAGAAAAGTAAGCCTGTGAATCCGTCATAGTGCCAGTGCGACTGTCATAATGATGCGTGGACTGTGGATAAACCCCCTGATATTCGGGCTTAAAGGCGTAATCGCCGGAGACCATGGTGCCGGAGCGCGTGGGCGGGTCAGACACGAGAGTCTGGGCGTAGTTAGGGGCGCGGTCGAAATAGAAAGACTCGTGACGGCCCTGAGGAGGGAGATATTCGGCAGCAATTGGGCCACCGGGCCGCAACAGGTCAATCGGGTGATCGGGGCCACGAGGGGGGTGTGCCGAGGTAGAAGGCCTTCGATCGGGAGACGGGTTCATTGGAGTATGGGACCAGAAAGCATTGGAATCGGGGACGGTAGCGTTCAAGGCCGCGAGGGCAGCTCCACGGTGATCGCCACCTTGGACGTGGGCGTCATCGTCGGGGGCGTTTCGTCTCAGACCGGCTAAGGCATCGGGAGGGAGGCCGTACTGGGAGAGAAGCTGGGTTCTTCGTTTCTGAAATCTTGAGAGAAACGATGGTTAGTTCCGAGACTCGTCGGCTTTAGAGACAGTCTGACAGAGAGAAACACGGGGTGGCATAACAGAGGAATGGGGACCGGGAAGCAAAGCAGGCAGGGCAGATAGAAGTGAGGGCGGTGGCATGTGATGACAACGGCGGTGGGTAAACAGAAATGCAATAGTATTCAAGTAAGGCTCGCACCCTTTCTCAGTGATATCGCCCTCCTACAACCAGGGATATGAGCAGTTAGCGATGGCTCAGACATGGGGCTGATACATGTGTCGGGCTTCACGACGATATCGGCAAACATACTTCCAGTTCTCTTTCCAGGTTGTCGAGCCGGTCTTGCAGCTCCTGGCTTAGTTGGGCCATTGTTCAAGGGCGGGTCTGTAGACTCTATGGAGACTCGAGGGGAGAGTCTCCAGAGTCTCAGGCGGTGGTATATGAATCGAGATCGAGGACAATGGCGGAATGGTCCACGGGCGAGCGACTCGCGATCGGTATTAGATTACGTAGAAAAGGATGGCATGCTTGTGGCGATAGCGGATAATAACGGATTGGCCAAGCACAGGCGACCAGGGACGAACAGATGGCGATAGGTAAACGGAATACGGAACAGAAGAAGAAGAACGAGCGAACGAACGAATGGAGAAGTCGAGATAGTACCGGTAGCGGTAAAGAAACACTGGAGTAGGTGTAGGTAGGAGGTAGGAGGTATTTAGGAAACGCAGGCAGGGTTCCGTATGTAATGTATTCCGTATTCCGTCGAGAATAATCCGTACCACGGGGCAGATAGCGTCGAGCGACGGAAGCAGGCTTACGTAAAAAAGCTAGCGAAAAGGAGAGGCACATTCAAGGATGGGGCGGGGGTGGTGGTGTACTCGGTGGCAGTGTCTCGCCGGTATGCCAATCACCGTGAAGCAACAAAAGATGTATGATTGGTATTGCGTCTGGTAGGTGAGAGGTGTTTACGGAATACCTATCTACAACCCATACGGATTACAGGCGCATGTAAGGTACCTAGGGTGTCGTGAGGTGGATGTACGGGATGGTTTGTCAAAGTTACGGAGAACGGAATACGATCACCTTCCTCTCTTGTTTGGCGTGGAGGGCATCCCCATCAGCGGGGCTCATGACCGTCATGCCTTACGCTAGGAATACGGATTACTCCGTATAGAATACACACGGTACCCCGGAATATACTCCGAACCGTAATTCGCACGTTCATCTGCTACGGAGAGCTAACCTTGAGTTTCCCAGCGACGACATCACCCTCACCTTCACCACATACCTGCTATAGACTCAGGGTTGAAAAGATGACTCGACCGGTCTCTGTCTTGTGAAAGAGAGATCGTGTCGACAGTCGTAACATCCAATTCATCGAATTTTAGGTGTTTCTCTCTTCATCCATGGCTTCACATCCCCGACCGTGACAGATGAACTGTGCGTTGGCGGGGCGGGCCGGTGTAGCGTGGCTCGTGTTCATTGCCAGAATCCGTAACCCAGCACACCACGATTGTGTCCTCTGAACATGTTGATACGGATTCCATGTCCGAGTGAGTGTGAGTTCCATACCTTCGATTCGTAAATCGAATCTGGATCACGACGAAATATTACGAAATACTCATGTTAGGTAGATCCGCGGATGACCAGTACGGAATACGGAATACGGAATAATCCGTCCTTACGGATTACATACGCACCAGCAATCGCTCGCTAGAACGGGCCTAGCTCGTGTCCCTTTGTCCCGAATAAATACTTCAACTTTTCGCCCGGCCTGCAAATTTTCACAATTGTTCCACATTCAAATCTCGAGTTCTCAACTCTGCCTCGTCGCGCCCTCGTTATTCGTACTCTACTCGTATGAACGAGGGCACGGACGTAATATATTCTCTCAATTCTTTTCTTTTTCTCCTCTCTACGGTGCCTCTTTTTCTCTGACCGCGACCGGGAGTTGAATACCATGAAGAACAGAGATTAATTGCAACCATTGATTGCCAAGCCTGAGTCCTCGCGAATTGGAAATTTACGCATCGTCAGGGATATGGTAGATTTATGAGCTCAATTCTGGGGGCATCTCCTATGCCGGCGATGGCCAAGTGAACAAAGCCGACAATACGCCTTAAGTGGCCGTCTCCCGGCATTGGCATTGTCGCCCGGACTGAGACCAAGCGAGTAGTATCTAGACCTTAAAAGGGTCCCATTGCTCAAAATATAGGTAAGAAACCGCCCCTATCCGTCTTATCCCCCTCATATGATGAAAGCAACGCATTCACAGACCTGTTCTGAACATTTATGTGGAAAAAATGCATGAGCTCTACTGATCAAACCTCTACCTTCACCATGACTTGTCGCTCACGTCAAGAAACCGTGCTGACATTCGTCTAGTTCTCCATATCTACGGAATAATATGTGCCTTGAAACAACGACGATGGCCTTGGCTGACTGGCGGGCGCTGTCGTCCAAACAGTCCCATTGTTTCGCAAAGCGTGATATTGTTACTCTACCCATTTGCTTTGTCCCCGACAATAAAGAATAAAACTCTCCTATTGTCCTCCAAACAAGCCCCCTTCTGTGAAATAAGGCTATTGTTTTTCTTGTCTTTGAGACGCGACTATATATTGTGGTCATGAACGCATGATCGCTGATTGTTCCACCACTCATCGATTCCTCCAAGTGAAAACCCAAACCAGACTCTCCGGTGCTAGCTATCGGGACTCGATTCGCTACACCATCTCGGGATCGTGTAGAAAACTCGCTATCAAGTCTTGATTTCATCGGCCCTTCTTCTTGACGTTTACGATGCCTCGATCGAATACGGCGGGCACCGCCCGGTCCTCCAATTCTGGAAACATGTCAATAAACTACCAGGACAGTTCCTTTGATTTATTTGGCGGCATGAATTTCAATGAGGTATTGGATCCCAATCTCGGCGACGCTTTTGAGTCTCGTCTGGCACAAGACTTTCCGGTTCTGCCAGAGCCGAAAACAATTGATCCGCCTCCAGAACTCTCCATCCAGGAGGTTCCCCATGGCCAGAACCAGACAGATACACTGCAAGAACCGAGCATCGCACCTGAACTCACTCTGAACTTCGACGAAACTGCTTCTATGCAGTCACTGAGTCTTGTGGACAACACGGAGTTGCTCAATGTAGCTCAGCCCAATGTTGCGCCGCAGAATTCCCTCCCTAACTTGCAAAATGATTTCCGTCTCAACGAACAGCAATTCCTCCAAACCCAACTTGCCAACAACCCTCTCTTGAGTCATCAGCAGCCATACAGACAGGCGTTGCCTCAGCCCCTGGCAAGGCACCCGCTACCCACTCTGGAGGACTTAATCCCGCAGTACGACTCACTGTCCTACCAATACCCGGAGCCGCCCCAGCAACCCGCTCTTCAGAATCTATCGGTACTCCCGAATATACCGGCTCTCCAGGATCTACAGGTTCTTGCGAATCTACCGAATCAATCGTTTGCCGTACCGGATCTACCAAACCCACAGTCGATGGCTGACACCCCTCGACCGTCAAAGGACCCCAGGCCTCTACAACGCTCTCGCCATAGCAAAGAGCCCCCGGCACTCGAATCGGTGACGACATCTCCGCCCGTTCGGCGCGAAAAAAGAAATCCCGACGGACAACCCCTTTCAAACGAGAAGATACCCCGCAGAACACACGTCAAAATGGGCCCGGGACCCGATCCGGAGTTGTACTATGGCCCTTCTCCCCCCAAACCCAAGAGCTGGGGCCCAAAAAACGACAGAGATCAGCACCTCTTCAGCTATACCGATAAGGGCGAGCTCACGGCGGGCTTGTTCCTGTCGGCGAAGGAGATGCGCCAGTATCTGCTCGGGCCAAGCCGAGATGAGGACGACGAAGAGTTCGATGGCCCCTATCGCTTGCCGGGCGTCAAGTATGTCAGGAAGAAGATCCGGCAAGGCTTGACGCTCTGGATCGGATGGCCAGCGGCCATGTCGAATGCGCGATACCCGCGCGGCGGTGAGTCGACCAAATGCCGATTCAAGGCCTGTCGGTACGCGCACACCATCAATGTTGGGGAACCGTGGGTGATCATGGACGAACGACAGAATGTGGATGGCGAGTATATCAATCCGTTCCACAATGCTGGGTATTGCCACCTGTTCTGTCTGGAGTATTACTTCGACTTGATCGAACTTTGGCACTGCATCGACATCCGTCCCGATTTCCGCACATTCAAGCGCGAGAGCCACCCGTACTTTAACCTCGAGTTCAAGAGATTGCAGGGCATCGGCAAGGTGATCAAGAAGTGGTGGAAGTCAGCGTACGCGGACTGGCAAGCGGCGGCCTCACGCGGCGAAAAGCGACAGCGCGGTCACGGTACGTCACTGGCTCAATGCCTCGTCGAATACAAGCTCGGACGCGATTGTAAGGCGAAGGTCAAGTATCGGCACAATAGGGCTGGCGCCGACATCAGTAAGCATCGCGGCGACCCCGAGCTCTGGAGGCAACTAACGGCTTACAAGCTCAACGGACTTCTGGATGAGGACGGGAACCCCGTTCCCGACGCTGAAGCAAAGCTCGAAGCCATTGAGCTGTCTAAGAGACTGTCAAAAAGGAAAAGTCAGTTGAATAATAACCCTGTTTTTGCTGCCAGGTTCTCTCCGCCTCCGCCTCCGTCCCCTTCACACCAGGGAACAGCACTGCCATACCAACCAGATCTCATACCGGCTACCACGGCTGGGCAGAAACGCTCCTTGTATGATGACACTCTTGAAGCCCTGGATTATGGCGCCGAACATGCAGCAATGCAGACTGGACAAGGAACACCCTTACTAAAGCGTCAGCGTCTAGAAGCTTTAGCATCAGCTGGCCCCCAGTTAACAAACCCAGACAATTCCCTCACGGCACTCAATCCTGGTACTCAGCCGCACGACAGGGCACAGGGGATCGAGGCACCTTTCGGGGCCCTTGAAGTTGTTCCCGACAACGGTAGGTCTTCAAATGCTCCTAACATTGGTGAAGATGGCGTGCCAGCCCTCCCGTCAGACCTTTTCGGAGACTTGGGAGATACTGCCTCTGATCTCTTTGGTGGGTCATATTACATGTAGAGTTGCCAGGACCCTCGCACTAGTTGGCGATGGCAGCATGCACGGTAAGTCCTCAGTTGTCGTAGCAGGACCGGAACAATCATGGGTATGAAACAAAAGGTAGGTAGGTAAGGAACTGTTTCTAGAATGGCGTGATGATGAAATGATAGGGTAATAAATGAGAATATTCACAACGGAAGCACATTACCATGGTGACTATGGGCAGGTGACTAACGACTCCGTGAAAGCAAACAAGGGCAAAACGTCTTTGACGAAGTAAGCAAAGAAGCAGAATGCGTTGTCAACTGTGTTGTTCATGGTATCGTGGGCCAGATTCTCTGATAAGTTCAAGGGTCAAGTAATAGATCTGTGCAGGTCCAAGTCTAGACTCGATGACTGCTCGTACCTCGGAATCATTCATGAATGAGAGGTTATGACTACCTAGTGCCTATTAGCAGATCAAAAATAGAAATCCATGAACATACTACGACGACTGACTCGAATGACTGGCATTAGGGACGGTACCACGGGTAGATCTTTGATACTATGACAGGGGCCCCAGCAGCTGCTGCATTGAGAATCCTGTTGGGAGAGAGAGCTTACCCTGTGAACTTCATGACATCGTGACGGATCAGGTCCCGGCCTATCATGCGTGCACGAAACAATACTGTGGGCACTGACTAGCCAAGCCCCTTGCCTTGACAGCTCTCGACCAGAGCTCTCGAATGGAGCTCTAATAGAGATAGTAGTTAGCCATAGACTATAAATAGTTGATCAGACGAGCCTCGAATGTTGAAATTCGATTCGAGACCGTGAGGAAAAAACGAGAAACCCCTCTGGGTAGTGTCACAAGCTAGGCGTCCTGGCGGGTGGCTTTGAAGGGAAAAGTGGAAACCGGGCCAGGGGGATGACTAGCGTGCCGAATCACCGGGTCGAGCGAGGAAGCTGAAAGAAAATAGGGATGGCGATTCGGGATGGGCGTCGAGCTAGGTAAGTGACGACGGCGACAGGTAGGATTTTCAGCGTGAGGCGGAAGTTTCTGGATGTAACTGGCAAGTTTAGCATGTGAACATCGCGATCGAGTTGACGTCGGTGGTACTGCACAGGTTGTAGTATCATCAGTTGAGGCCGAAGTGGAGGATTCCTAATACAACGCAGTGTTACATGGTCGGTCTGACTTACAAGGCAAGGTATGATTTACAGCAGGGTCATCCGTCGGATTCCGTGCAACGTATAATCCGCAATCGTACACGACAGATGATGTTGTAGGAGTAGGTAGTACTATCAGTATGCACAGTAGTCAATACGGTACCTGCAGAACGGCGGCGCCGCAGACGCTTCGACTAGGGCCAAAGCGGGCTCTCCGAAAGGATTCCCTAGGGACTCGGCAGTATCCGACTTGCACGGTCGCGCCGTATCATGGCTACAAAATACGGATATCGACTCGGAGAATAGGTATCCCGTAGGTATGTCTGCGATGAGGTTATTCCCGAAGGGCTACAGCAGACTAATCCGTAGGTGGGTGCTAGGACATCGGATGATCAGCGAGACACTTGTCTGGCCAGCTCTGCAGATGATGAAATAATGATGCAGGAACGGCAGGTATCGGCAGAAGAACGCATCTAAGAGCATCCTAATGCGTAGTGTAGTGGAATTAGGCCGGTGTTATCTAGATAGGCACGGGTTAGATGGCAGATCTGCCATCTA
The DNA here is from genome assembly GCA_028637755.1 of Xylariaceae sp. X170. Taxonomy (NCBI): domain Eukaryota; kingdom Fungi; phylum Ascomycota; class Sordariomycetes; order Xylariales; family Xylariaceae; species Xylariaceae sp. X170. The sequence goes on along the minus strand of JAJFDJ010000040.1, from coordinate 44,066 downwards.
GGCGAGCATCTAGGCGACATCTAGGCATCTACCGAGACAGTGACGGCGGTGATGACTGGCTGGCTGTCGGGCGGCCTATGCAAGGTGCAGATAGTGCAGCGCGACTAGGTACGATATCAGCTAGCCGGCTGGATATGGATTGAGTGCCCTAGAACCTGGGCTCGTAACTCGTAGGCATCAGCGATCGTTCATCCGGAGACGTTGTGAGACATCGTGGCGCAGGCAACGGATGGGATGCGCCAGCAAGATCCAGGAGAGTCAGAACTTATCAGAAGCTTAAAAGGCCCTGCTGTCCTCCCTTGCCTTTGTCTTCCGTAGTGCTGACCACAAAGACTGCATGGAGTCTAGCGTCGTGGCGGGCTGACCCTTGCAAATGTCATGTTTCCCCAGGTTTGCGGAGAGAATAATTCGCCTTGTTGGAGCATGCAGCGTTGCATTCTGGAGGATGGTGTCCCGTCTGCAGCGGCGGTGTCACCCTCGCTGCGCTGCACAGTCTGCACGCACTACATTATTGTTCCGTCTCAGCGCACGAAATGGGGAGCACACAGCGGAGACATACTGTGTTTTCTGTGCATTCCGTCGGGTAGCTGGAGGTGAAGTTGCCTGAAAATTAGTGAACACCTTGCTGATGAGGGCCCTGTATTCCGTCGCTAATCCAATTCTGTTCGATGACATACCCAGGTACCTTGTACCAATGACATCGAATGCTCATCGATGACCACGACAAGGAGAGCAAACTGCAGGTGCAGACGGATATAAGCGCGCGCTCGGAACTACCTAACCTAAGCCTAGGTCTGTCCCGTCAGTTGCGATGCGGTATACGAATACCTTAGGCAGGTACCTGCGCTGGCATCCGAAAGGAGTCGCTGTCTTTTAGGCACCTGCTCCGGGCTCGCTAATAGTCAAGGTGAAACGCTAGAGAAAAGCGAATAGTGCGTCGTGATCGGTGATCGTCCATGAACATTTCCGGAACCCTCGAGCAAGTCCACGGACCTAAACCAAACCATCCATTCTCCCGCGACGCTCGAGGCACCGCTCAACTCGACTCGACTCAACTCGACTCACTCACTCTCAACTTATCCACTATTATTCTTACTTCGTACTTTCTTCTCACTCACCCACTCATTCATTCGCGCACTCACTTTGGCGACAAAGGCGTTGACTAGACTTGACATCGCAACCCCGCGGAATGAATCCCTCTCCTGTCTTCTATTATTAAATCGTAAGTACGGATTACATTCCAATTGATTATTCTGCGAGCTCACATTTCTTTAGGTAGATAGCTATTATCGCCTCGCCTTGCCTCGCCTTGCTCCCCTATTATTCTCCACTTCCGACTCGTACAGGCCAAAACCACCTCTTTGGTCCACACAGACACAGACTCTCTGCTCCGTCCCTACTCCTCGACTAAGCTGGCCCCAACAATCGAGAATGCCAAGAAAGATCGAGGGGGAGGATGCGAAACCTCCTGCGCTCCAGGTTATTGTCCTCGTAAGTTGCATGTCTATGTCTATCTCCTGAGCTCTGAATTGTCAATTATCATCTATCCAATTCCCCGAGTCTTGTTCGTTTCGCGCGATCCACAATCCCTTTGTTCTCGTGGGCTGTTGGTGAGTCGACCGACCTTTGTTGGTTCCGTGGACGAAGTTGCATCGATTGATGGCTGGATTGGACCCTGGCACAAGCATATCTTGGCGGTTGCATGATGAACGTGCCAGCACAACGCCAATAACCATGCGCCAGACACAGACACCTCGTCGTTGTCAACGGGGCACGTGATGCGACACTTGACTCCTGCCGTTCTACCGTTCTACTATCTCTTCTGTACGAGTCGCCCAGCGGAGACTTGATCGCACCGGATTCAGGGTCCAGCCAAATACCACAGGCCATTTTTCTGGGACACTAAATTGGCCGTTGGCCTCTGTCGCCAACACAGCTACTAAAGTGCCAACTTGGATAAAAATATTAAGAAAAGCCAAGACGAAGGAAGAAGTAAAGATTAAATCTGGAAGTTCCATAATGAGGGTGGCCCATGAAGATGAGGGTATCGCATAGTCGCTTGACATCATCCAGTCTCGTCCAAGGTACCCGACCTGCTGTTATGTGGTTATCCAGATATATGCAGCAAAGCCTAAAGCTCTTCAATATCCAAATAATCCGTACGGATTATAGGGGTAATTTACAGCTAACACGTTCTTGTCTATTTCCATTTTATGCGCTTTTTCAGGTCATCATTTTATTATATCAATGTTGTTTGAATAGGTCATGGTCTGCTCGTACACTAACGTCCATGATATTTAGGGCGCAGGAGGGGGCCCCCTGGAACACAATGTCACAGCTCTTCTCGTGCGGTCCTTGAGGACAGGATGGTCTAAGGGATCAGTTGTAGCTCTTGACGCCGGCGTCCATCTTTCATCAATTGTCAAGATCTTGGAGAAAACTCAGCCTCCTGGTTTAGGAACGTCTGTTGCACTCCCGCATATTTTGGAGACGGGCCCTTTTGCTGGACTGGAGATTATGTCGACCTCGCCCACCACCAATGCTGGCTATGTCACAAAGCACCTCATCGACACGTATCTCATCACCCATCCTCATCTTGACCATATAAGTGGTTTTGTCATCAATACGGCCGGGCTTCCAGGTACTCGACCCAAGCGATTAGCAGGTCTGCCATCCACCATCTCGGCCTTTAAGCAGCATATTTTCAACAATGTCATCTGGCCTAACTTGTCCGATGAGAACAACGGGGCTGGTCTCGTCACCTATATGCGTCTTGTTGAAGGAGGCAGCCCCGCACTGGGTGAGGGAGATGGAAAAGGCTATCTCGAGATTACCGACGGGCTCGGTGTTAAACTATTCAGCGTTAGTCATGGGCACTGCATAGAGAGACACGTCCATCGTGGTTCCGTCGCCTCATCTCGCTATGGCAGTTTCGATAATCCCTCGTTGGCGGTGTCTCCACGGACAATACCCGGTAGTACTGCTGCGTCCGGTCCACCATCTCTTTTCAAGATGCCTGCCCCTACCGTTCCGGAAAAGGAGTCTATCTGCGTCTACGATTCAAGCGCCTACTTCATCCGAGATAATGATAGCGGTCGCGAAATTCTGATGTTCGGGGACGTGGAGCCTGATATCCTTTCGCTCTCGCCCCGCAATGTTATTGTCTGGCAGGAAGCAGCAACACGTATTGCGAACGGCAGCTTGGTCGCCATTTTCATAGAGTGCTCATATGACAACAGCCAGACGGACGACCGCCTGTTTGGCCATCTCACGCCCCGATATGTCATTCAAGAAATGCAGACGCTTGGATGCGCCGTCGAGATTGCCCGACAGGCGCTCAGTCCCGATCTGACTAAGAAGCGGAAGAGGGAGCTCTCAGTGGCCAATACCATCATAGAAGTCGGAACTGCACCCAATGGCGACGACCGCCCCGTTTCCCCCAAATCTACGAGACCTGCGAAAAAGGGGCCGAAATCCATGACCAGCGCGGAGCAGAGTGGTGTTGACACACCCCACTTGGCAACACCGACGGCGGAACTGTCGTTAGTAGAATTTGAGGCCAAAACAAAGCCCATGATCCGAGCCCCCAAGTTTGCGAATGCTCTTAAAGGGCTCAAAGTCGTGATTATCCACGTCAAGGAAAAGCTCATGGATGGCGACAGACCCGGAGACATCATCCTTCAAGAACTACTCGAAGCCGAGGAGGAGGCCCAATTGGGTTGCGAATTCATCATATCAAGCCCCGGAGAAAGCATTATGCTGTAGTTTGGGCTATTATGTCCAGGGGTTCCTTGATTACTTACCAGTTTTACAGCCTACATACCCAGGCTGTCGTGTCGGCGTTAGGCGTTACTAGATACCATAGACATTTAGCTATCACGAGATAGGAGGTAACGAGTGTGAATGGGTTATGAGTATTTTCTATCGTATATGCTCGAAATATCAACATTGTGCACTGATTCTATAACTACATATGTATGCTCTTTGAATCTTTACCCGCTCTAAGCTACCCGTGTCTATTCTCCGTTGGTCCGTGATATCGATGCTTTGTTATGACGCTGTCGTCTCTGGGGAGTGTTTCTGATTCCACACGGATCCATGTACGCCACCAGACTCTTCGCCGTATCGTTAAGCGAATGAGAAAAAGACCAATGCGCGCCCTTTCACTCAGCATTGCCATTGGCCTTCTTCGCCAAAGCCTCATACCCCTCAACACCAAGATCCCGCTCAAAAACCGGACGCGGAATCTCCACAGCCTCAACAGTCCGCCCATACGAGATCCCACCCAGTCGACTAATCGGCCTCAACACAGCCGGCGAAACCATACTCCGATCCTCATTAATCGCATCCTCACGCACCCAAAACCGCTGCGCCTCCAAAATAACAACAGCAGCAGACTTCCGACCGGGCGTCACCCGGCTCTCGAACTCCCGGATACTCTCCACCCGACACTCGACGGCAAACACGGCCTCGCGCACACGCGGCGTCGACACGGTTTGCACGTCGTGCACGGGCGTCAAGCCCGACACGGCCCATTCGGAACATGAAGATGGTAGGTCCATGCTTGTGCTGTTGGCTGCTTCCAGGAAGTGCTCGCTGATGATGTTTACCGTGCACTCGCCGTTCGCGACGAGGTTGCGCAGCGTGTCCTTTGGCTTTGCGATCGACGATGCGACGCCGAGCATGAAAAGTGGCGGGTCGTTCGCTGCGATGTTGAAATAGGAGAACGGGGCTAGGTTGAAGGTTTCTCCTTCGGTCCGGCCTGGGCCGGAGCCGGAGCGCGTTGACACGAAGCCGATGGGGCGTGGGGTTATGGCTGAGATCAGCAGTTTGTAGTTTGAGGTTGAGGGACGACCCGGCTCGTACGGGTCGATGGATATGTGCGATTTTGTGGCGCCCGAGGCGTCGAGGTCGTTGGCGCCGGAGCCGGACTTCCAGTTTGGGGAGGCGGTTTTTGTGTAGTGGAAGGTGGAGGTGCTGTCCCAGTCTGGCCGGGAGGCTTCGAGGGTTTTGAAGTCTGGGTGGTGGGACATGGTGGCGGCGGTGGTGGTGATGAGACGAGAGTAAATGGGAATGGGGGAGGAGGGAAGTGAGGGATTGCAAAGGCGCAACCTGGGTTTTATGATGTTCTCGGTCGCGAAGGAGCGCCGGTTGTAACCGCGCATGGGGGCATGGCTGTTCCTGGCTTGCACCTTGCATGCGCGTCTGAGCGGGGTTGATCCGCTGCCGTTTGCGGCCGCGGGTATTCCGGCGGCTCGTGAGAGTAGCCCCATTTCCGCGCGGACGGTGGTGGGAATGTAGTTCGGAAGTATTCCGTGCTCCGAATGGGGAGATATTTGGTTGATCTGGCTCACGAATCCTGGGAAAAAGAGGCGAGTGTCTATTGTCAATGATGTCACTGAGTTGTTTACTTGTGTTCACTAACTACTATTTGCAGAGATTGTGTGGTTGTTCTGCTCGGCTCGGTAATAACGGTTGGATGTTTGGCTTACACGGCCATTGGTAATTGTTGACGAAGCACGATGCTAACGCCGAACGGCTAACGGTGGATTACAGGGGTAACTGCGATATCTGCATATGCCTTTGTAATTGCCATAATATGCATCAATGCGCAGTCATCACCTTAACAGGTATATTCTTTGCGGAAGGAGTACGGATGGTAGACCACTTCAGTCAAAGACAGAAACAAAAAGCCCCTATTATCACATGACTTTGAAAGGGTTCTATGTTTGACAGTATATGATGACGAGAAAAAGGGTGTGTTGTTGTTTTAAAGTGTGCAATCGTGATCTTGTCGTGCTTGGGGAGCACGGATGAACAACACCTGCAAGGAGAGAAACCCGGGCAGTCTGACCCGATTCGTGGGGTCAACTGACGGTGTAACTCATTATTCCATGCTACTACATGAAAAGCAAATACACCCTCACTCGTACAAGCAGTAAGATACTCAGATCTCCGGGTCTCCTTGCTGCCATCCTTGCATCCATTGCGACCTGTCTTGCGTGATGTAGAGGACCCTTCCCGCAAGTTGTATTTATCACGCCGGAGGCATCTTCGCAGAGGTTGTCGGTGGAAGTATCTATGTGAAGCGCTGACTCGGTGATCGTCCTCGCCCAATTGCCAAGAATGTGTCGCGATGTTCTGGTACAACCGATGATATAATACAATCAAGTACGCAATACGTAGAAGGTATGGATCTGCCAGCCCATGTTGCCATATCCATCTGCAATACTACCCGGTAATTTGGGGTCTCTTGGAGGTGGCTGAGCCCTAATTAAGAGGGAAACCCCCTCATCGTTTTTTCGTGGTTCTTCGACTCGTCATCCCATTCACACAATTGGCGCAAGAAGAGAGAGAGGAGAAATGGCCACCATGAGATCGTCGCGACTCTTTGTCTGTACGGCGTTGTTGGTGTTGTTCCAACTGCCATCACAGGCCGATAATAACCTCATCCCAGCTGTTTGCTATGATGTTTGCAGTAAGTCTCATTGAAGCAGGATAGAGGCCATCTCGGAACTGACGATGATGCTTTGCAGACAATGCTCACCTTGTCACTCAAGCCTTTGGGAAAAGCCCTGAACTTTGTGCTTCAGATTCGGGATTCCTATCATACTACCATGCCTGTCAGGACTGCATCGGATCGCATTCCAATGGTACCTCCGCTGATAGCACCTACCTGGACTCTGAATTTGATCAATATGTGGCCTATTGCCAAGCACTGCCCGCAGACACTGGACCGGCGGTCAGTAAAGAGAGTGTTAATGTAGCATCATTGCGCACACAATAACCAGTCATCGCAGAGTTCCTCGGCTAGTATGACGAGGTCATCAAGCTCATCGGAAAAGACGCTAAGCGGAGAGGTCACTATTCTCACTGCGTTTCCATATACAGGAACCTTGGAAGATGGAATGGTGACTGTGTGGACGCTCTCGAAGACGATTACCAGTTTCGCGCCCCTGCCGAGCACCACGGTCATCACGATAACGACGACTGAGAATTCACACTCGACTCTGTGGATATTCACCAAGACGTTGAATCCGTTACCTACTTCCTTGATCGATCGCAATGCCACAGACGCTGCGATAACAACGATAACACCGGGGCCGACGCCGGGGTCGAATTCAGATGCGGGTGCGTGATTCTACACTCGCTGTCGCAGTCATATCATGTTGCCCATTGAAAGTTTCATGAAACACTGAGTCGCTTCGCTGACCCTCAGTCCAGGGACGGACAGCTTAATAACAAACCCGAACCACCAGGTGACTCCAGCCTGGATCGCCGGACCAATCATCGGCGGCATTGCTGGCGTGACGATTCTCGTGACGGCAGGTTGGCTGCTGATGCGCAGGAGGACGCAGGCCGCTAAGCGAAAGCAGGCCCGGAATGAACTGCACGGAGAATCTGTGCTGAAATCCGAAATGCCTGTCGAGCCGAAACCGCAGGAATTGCCGGCTAAAGAACCCATCGGGCATGAGAATAACCCTAGTGAATTACCGGCTGAGAGTGCATAGTGCGGCGAAAAATGGGGGGAATTTGGTATGGTAGTCGTTATATAAGATCAATACATACCGACTGTCTGCCGATACTTCTTCACCACGGCTGAGCATTGTCACGCTTGGGACGTTGGAGTGTGAGGGAGTCCGCAGGTGGTACACGGAAGTCAAGCGCGGAGAGTTGGAAAGGACGCGCGGAAAAGAAATCCTTGACGGTTGGGTTGCCAGCTGATTTATGGGAAAGAATAGGGGCCCCCCTTTAGTAGGGTACGGGGTGACATAAATGCATATCCCCTGTATGGACTTAATAGGGGTAGTTGCATTCCAGTCGCGTTGCTCGAGAAACGGGTAGGTTTTATGGTATTTATTTCTTTTTGTCTTTGATTTCTCGTTGGAATGAGTTATGATACACACGTAGCCTGCTATCAATAATATTAATGAATTCGAATGTGGCTTATAGGAAGGATCAGGTGCCGGGAATGCGTTTGTATGAAGCGAAAGACGAAGGAAAAGCAACTGGCTGCTCACATTGTTCGGCATGGTTTGTGACCAATCCGTGTTGCGACGCTTGCTGCAGCAGACGATGACACATATTAATTCATACACGCCGCAGCAGAGCTGATCTTTTCTTTTCTATCAACGCCACATCGTCAACATAAATTCGGTTAAGTATAATTCGCAAAGGGACTGCGAGATCATTCACAGCTTCGCCATTGGGAACTCCCCACTGGCGTCCGAACCCGACGGGGCCAAGCCAAGCGACGTTTTACGACCGGAGACCATTCCCGGCAGTTATATAACCCAGCCCTTTTCGGTATTAACAGGCTAGTTCGTAGTTAGAGATATAAACAGTGGGATCTCGGTCTTGCAAATATCTGCCGGCGCTTACAAAGCCGACGGACAGCCGGGCTCTGGACTACGGACTAATACGGGGATCGGCGATGTGGAGATAGGTACTTGTGGAAGTCTTATGCCCGACGGTCTTTACGGAACAACGTGCTCAGGGGCCCAGGCTTGACGTAACGGAGTCGACTATCTATTTAGTAATACCTAATCCGTAGTGAGGCGTACTCGAGCCCGGAGAGATCTAGTTACGAACCCAGAATATTCCGTAGCGTTCCATAGCGTTCATAATTGCAGGGCGGCTCATGTGCCAGCTTGTGAAAATGAATACGTACGCTTTAAGTCTCCTGAGAGGGATAAAGCTGCGAAACCTACTATGGATGATCCGAAGGATTCTGGGTTTCAACATTACTTCAAACAATGATGTGACTGATCCTCCCGGTTTTGGGATTGTTATTGTTCGGAGTAAGGACTTGATTACATATTCCTGAATAGGGAGGTATTCCGAATTCCGTAGCTCGATCGAAACAACCGGCTGGTTTGATTATTCTGTTGCCTCACGTTTGATGGTGAACCGTGCGTATCGCTAATCAACTACGGCAACTCGCTCGAGAATAGTCAGCACTACCTCAAGGTCCTTGTGTCTAAGCCCTTGGACGTTTTCTGGACTATCCGGCAGTAGTGATGCCGCTTTGTTTTGACACTTGACTCGGGGGCTTTGGGAAATATCCCGAGGACGTGTCAAGATCGGTGTCATTAATCGATCAAATGCCGACGTAAAGGATTTGACTGAGACTATCTAGCTCGGACTTTGCGACAGTCGGGTTTTCCGAGTTTAGATCTAGTCAGAAGATGTTTGTTTCTTATCTGATGCCGTCTGTATCGTCGTGCTAGCTTCTCGGAACGAGTGTCAAGTTACCAGTCCTTTGTAATCCGTAGTCTTTTATTATTTACACTTATGAGACTGGCCGATCCCAATGGAAACACCATTGAACAAAACCTCCTTTGCGTTAAAAATCGTTTGATTTTTGGATCAATTGCCCGGAACTGCTGATATTGACTTAAGGTAACATTCTGAGCTGGTAGTACCGAAGTGCCATTACCAGCCCCTTTTCTACGCCGGCACAAGTGAAAATAATACTGAGCACCAACCTACCTTTTGCATTTACAAGTAACTTTTTATCCAAACTACAAAGCAGCCTTTTGAAGGAAATGCTGGAATTCAATTGAGAATCTAGGTTATGAGTTGTGAGTCGCAATATTGATTTTCACATTTTGGACGGTAACTCTGAGCAGCCCCTTTTTGACTCTCAAAAGCAAAATATAATAGCGCAGTTACGTATACAATGACCAATCTCTCGTCATTATTATCTGCTCGAACTTATTTATTCAAATTCACTCAAGCACGCACAAAATTGTTTCAAGATCAATGGGAACTTTTCAGAAAGCCGAAAACTCTGTCGTCGCTTTCTCACCGCCGCTTCACCAGACTCTTACGAATTGTTTTTACCAGAAGTTTCCCCGGAGGATGAAGAAGCAACATAATTAAAGTTGCGGGGGATTTGAAGCCGAGGGGACTACCCTCGGGCTGATTAACCCACCTGGGCAAATGCTGCGTAGATTAACGCCGCACACGATTCATGATCCGGGGAGCTAACTCCTGTCTGCGACTATCAGATCTATGACTCTTGGCAGATCCGACGGCCTCTACGAAGTCGAGCCTGTAGCAAAACAAAACACAACTCGAACAGAAGATTGCCGCTAACCTCGATGCCGAGACATTTATCGTCTGACAGTGTCAGTCTGTTTGACAAGGCATCAGAAACACCAACAGGTGGCGCGAAGAATAGTTCGGCAGGTGGCGTAAGAGGGAAATTTTCAAGTGAGACACAGACGGCCCTCAACACGGTACGGAATACCTACCTACTCTCTCCCCCATCGAAGAATCCGTGCAAGAGGTCAAAGCGTTCGCCACGACAGTGGCTACGCAGACTACTTACCTAGCTTTGCACGCTTGGCTTGCGTGGTGGCAAGTTGGGCAACGACGTTAAATCGCATCGCAGGTGATGCTAGTCGGCTAGCGCCCAGTGCCGCGCGTGATTCGCGGAGGATTGCTGCGTTTTCTTCGCGTTCACGGAAACGCCGTCGACTACCTACGGTCCACGGCCCAAATGCGAGTGAGGGCGGCGCCGCCAACGATATCTAGTAGACTGATTGCCACGCACGTAGTTTGCTCGTGGAGTCTGAATGGGAGATGTTGATGGCGGATGACTGAGTTGGGCACTGAGGGCTTTTATGGTTGATCATTCCCTGATTGTTGGCAATATGTTCGGTAGAGGGGACGTATTTAAACACCCACCGCTCTTCCCCCAGAGCCGTCGGTGAGCCCCTTATCGTAGCTCCCTTCTTAGACTTCTGAATCTTTTCCCTCGCGCCCGTGTCCCCCTTCCGGACCTCTCAACAATGCCGATCTTTAGCAGCACACCGCTCTCATTCACATCGAAGAGACTCTTGTTCAGTCTGAGTAGTCGAATTATTCGTCTCTTCCACTAGATTCGCCAACGAGCCCAATTAGGAGAATGACCTTCTCACTGTGAGGGTTTATTGAGTCAGGAGGTCGCCACCACAGGTGCGTAAATATATGACCTCTTTCCTTTGATGCGAAGGAGAGGGAAATCCGTGAGGATGGAGAGAGGATGTCCGGTGTTCGATGGTAATGACCTCTATTCCGTGCTCCCTCTCTAGGCTGCGCACCGAGAAAAGCGACATCCCCGATTCATATTCATGAACAAGTGATCCGTACGCAATAGGCATTGGCATTGCCTAGACTACGACGTCTCGTGGCCGTCGACATAGTCGTGAACTGGTGGTGGTCAATGCGTTGTCCGTGCTCAACATTGCGCAAAGGCTGGTAGTCCGATCTTTCTCATCCCGGCTCGCTGCTCAGGTACGTACACGAGACTGGCTCTTCACGGAATACAATTCCTCGGTTGCATTAAACTTCTGAGGCGGATCACCAGCTACCACCGGACTACTAGCAGCTGGGAATGCACGCGGTCTGCCTAGAGCCTAGCAGCCCACGCCACCTGCAATGCTAGTAGTAGGTAGGTAGGTATCTCAGGGGCCGCTCTCCAGGACTTATGTGACGGTGCAGTAGCTCCCGAGCTGCATTCCAACCGGACATCCGCTTCTGGAATAACTCGGAGCCGTCTTTGCATCGAGGTGCTCCTATTCGCTGTCCTGCTACAGCCGCAGATAAGCCAGTCGCTCCCTGGGCGATGGCTACGGGGTTAACCCTTCATGGTAGGTACAGTAAGGAATGGACGAGTACCTTGGTACTTGGTGGTAGTCCGGTCTGTGCAGTGTTGCGGTATCTGGTTGATGTTAGTAGGTATATTCTCGCCCAAGAAGAGCAGGAGATGGAGATGAGCGTTCAAGTTAACTTTACAGATAGCTTACCAGCGATCAAGCTGGCGTCTTGAGTGCCGAGTTGAGAAGTACTCGGTACTATCGTGCGCAGAATGATGACGGAACTCTTCCGCCAGTCATACTAGGGCAGATCTGATCGACAAGCCATCACATTGGCCTCTTCGAACCCAGTCTTGTAGACACGATACTGCTGTGAACCTCTGCATGGTCTTGAAGTCGCTCGTGCTTCCCTGGATGATGGCAGACGTTGGCTTTACGGTAGCAAATACCGGGAAATACTGGACGAAAGAGGAGGGAGTATGCATCTCGGTTGTCCAGACTATACCATAATCCCTACTTAACCGGTGGTGATCAGAAAATAGTAATTCATCTGGCAGCAGAGAATGATTACTATGAAGCCACCTGACACATGATGTCTGATTCTTCCACCGTGTGCGTCAGGGATGACCGGCAGGCAGATTTCTATACAGATTCCATAGAACGGTATACAGTCTTTACCGTGATGTAAACACTGTGTTACACAGGTTGACCTGACAACGCACATTTGACGGTGTTGTTTACCACTACCGGTGCAAACGTCAACCCGGAAACAATCTTCCTCGCCAAGATCTCTCTCTCTTGCCAAAAAGGTTACCGAGATGCAGGATACCCTCGGAAACAGGAGCGTACATACGTTATGCATCCCTTTTACTCGCGCGGGCCGACCCGCCCAGGTACAGTATGTATCTAGCTTGGTACTGTATTACCCCTTTATGGACGGGATCTCTCTCTATCGAGAATTCCGCCGAGATCGAAATGTAGTTATCCCCTATATGCAGACTTCCAGAGTAATTATGTAAGTGAAATAAAGTGTGTTGACCGATCGGTGGGTCGCGCTACGTCATGCTACCCACACGTGGTGATCCGAAGTGACCGAATGCAAACCCGGTTTATTGGCGGTAGGGTCGAACTGCGGGGCGGCGGGTACTTTTCTCTCTCTCTGTCGCTGAACATGGCGAGTTTGATGAGAAATTACGGAATATATTCCGTTGCGCGGGAGGCCGTAATCTGGACGGAATATGCCCCCTTTGTACGGATTAGATACGGGTTTTGCGGTGTGCAGAATCACGCGAATTCATCCAGCATTCGGAATGCAGACTGTTTTTCTGCGTAAACGGTATTCCTATTCCGTTCGATGCCTGCCGATTCCCGTCGCATACGGAATGCCTACGGCGGATTTCCGAGGAGACGGAATACCGAGGATATCCTTCGCAGTAGGGCTTAGCGAGAATGGGTTTTTACAGGGGTCGACGAAGACTTGCATGTGCTCCATCATGCGCTCGACAGTCTCGTCGGGGCATGTGATCACTTCTCGATGCGAATGATGCCGTGCCGTTTTCTGTCGACCATTGCCAGTACGGAAGACACTACATATGGATGGTACGATACGGATCTACACTCTCATATTATTGTATTCGTACTAGGTAGGCGGACATGAGGTAACTTGCAAGTTGCTGGGAAGTGCTGGGATGGACTAAACTAGCGTGCAAGTCCGCGCTCGGTTTTGGAATTCTTCTGCATTCTTTCTCTTTTCGGCGCTAATTGTTTTCGCTACTCTCTTAGCTCAACCGGTGGGTGCGCTGGACAAAACATCACGATGCCCAGGGCCGACGACAGGATGAGGATTGGTTGCCGTCCAATCGTAGCAACAGCCCTAATCTTCACCCGCTCGCCCTTAGTGAAACCGAGGCAAGCAACGGGTGTGAATATTCAGGCTGGCTGGATAAGATACGGTGAACGGATCCTTCGACAGTACGTGATCGCAGATTGCAGATTATTATAGGCGGCGGATAATTTGATAATTGCCTGGCTGGAAAGCTGGGAGGCTCGGGTCGACGGGGGATGTCCCCTATAGCCTATAGGCACGAAAAACGAGAGAAAAAGCCCTCGAGCCTGGGGCGGGAGAAATTGTCGACCAGACACGCTAGATAATTACTATGGCACCACGAGCTCCTCCCGCTGTGGTTTTCCGTAGCGTACGGGACCCGACAAGGTCCTGTGGGCTGTAAGCAACTGGGAGCGGGTGGGTAAGCCTGGGCTGCTATTACCTACTCTCTTCTGGCCCTGCCGGTTTTCCATGCTCGTACGAACACGCCGTACATACAGCCAAACCACCACCATCAGACCATGGGTTTCGCCCCTCAGACGTCAGCCTCTTTCAGAGCACGACGCTACCTGCCTTCCTATTACATACTCAGATGCACTAGGGTTTCCGAGGCGCCATGGACGGTCTCATGGCATGTTTAAATATAGTTTCACTGACTCAGCTGGATCTCGTTGGCGGTCCTCTTGCTGACGGCCAGGGCAGAATCTAGATCATCCAGATCTCGGCTTGCGGGTACATGCCCTGATGATCCGAAACTGACGCTGCCTATACAGACGAGACGGGACTCACGGCAAGACGTCCTGCTCAGAACGGCACGAGTTGGCAACTCTCCGACGGTGTAAGCCGGGAATAGGAGATGTTATCTCTGTCTAACATCCACAGTGATCAGTCGATCGTCCTCGAAGAAACCACTCGAACAACGCCTCGAGACGTTCAGCACACCACCTACTGATTATCTCCCTACCAGTCCACCCGCCGGGGGGGTGATAGCTTGTCCCTGACTCCTTGAACTGTACACTAAGAAGTAAGCCTGGTAGCTTAATTAGATCTGGAAGCATTACGGAATTAACCAGCCCTAGACCACAACCTTGGCGCCGGGCGGTAATCTTTCTCCAGACTTCCCCCCTAGACTGTAGGGACTATGTTCTTTGGGTTGAAACCCAGCCTGGCACTTAACCAGCGGTATCCTGCCGTTGCCGAAGAGACTTCCCATCCCAAAGCATCTAATATCTTGCGTGTTTTCCACATGGTGCCGACGTTGAAATTGACGCGACCCTTTTTCCATCCCAGGATTTGCGCGGAAGCTCGCCTCCTATCGGCTGGCTGAGCGGTATAAGTCGGACTTCCCCTCTCTCTCTCTCTCTCTATCTACGCGTGACCGCCTATTTGGTTACTATATTTTTTTTGGTCTCTTTTTTATTTTTGTTTATGCGATAAACATGAATAATTTTTCTCGTCACATAGCGTGTAAACTATGTCGCGACAGAAAAGTTCGATGCGATGGCGGCCAACCCTCCTGCGATAAGTGTCGTCGATCGGGAGAACTGTGCATTTACGTGCCGACACATAAACCCACAAAGGCCGATCTGACTCAGACAATCGAGAGTTTGCAGGAGCGATTAGGTATTGTTGCCCCCCCTCTTGCCCCTCTCCTGCCCCCCTTCTCTCCTCTCTCTCCCCCTCCTGAATTCGGAGGGCTCCAGTTCTTCTTGCGGTGGAGACGGTGCATAATATCGAGGGGACTGACAGGCAGAAATACAGACAAAGCGGAAGCCTATATATTAAGGCACAGCAACACGAATATATCTGCATCTTTACCGCTGCCGAGCACGACACCTACCTCAGCACTGAGCGTTGACTATCCAGACTGCTCCTACTTCGACCTGTCCGCATCCGCGACGGTCCCGGCTCCGGCGCTGGCAGGCCATGCTTTCCCGCCGGCACACGGCTTGCCGTCCATCCCTTACTCCCAGCATCATCATCAGACGCCCATATCACCGCAAAACACAGACGGCGAATTCATTAACTATGCAGCCAGCCCGCAGCCCCTCGACGCGGCACATTACTTGGACAACAACCCGAGACGCTTAGACGACGTCTCAGGGGCGGCCCGCCGTGATAGCGCCACCGAACACCACAGGCGCATCCCTAGTCGCCACCAGGTGCGCATCGCTAGTGACGCCGCCTCGTCGACTACGCCGCCGTCGTCCGCGTCGCCGAGTCGCAGGGGCCAACGCGCTGAGGACGCGAACCATATCCTGGCTGAGTTTACGGCCTTCGGCATGGCGGTCTTCAATACGCAGGCGGAGATTGCGGGCGTTTCGTCTGTTGTTGCGGGATACCTGGAGTGGATGCGTAAGGCGCTCGAGATGAACGAACAGGGTCAGGGGCTGGAGGCGCCGTCGAAGGCGAATTTGGCGATGCTTGTGTCCCTGCAGATGAGGGTGCTTGAGATCAATGCGATGGCGCGCGCGAGGCATTTGGATGCGTGGAGACAGTCTGTTGCGAGACTTGAGAGGATCCCCGGCGTTGGGGCCATGATGGGTTTGTTTGATAATGAGATGGTGAGGAGGAGTGCGGAGACGGCGAAGTTCTTTCAGTCGAGCTATAATGTCTGCGAGTCGTTGACGGAGCAGACGTCGCAGATTCCGGAATGATTTGTTGCCGTCTCGATGGTTTACTGCATGGACTGACGACAAACAAAGTTGCATTATTTGCGTCGAAGTCGAAGTTCATGCACCCCCTGACGGAAAGGAGAAGCCGTACCTGGTGCGCGTGGGCTCTAGGCATGTAATAACCTCCTTTGAATCTTGCAGCCTCAACGTTGCGAGATTTGGTTGCAGATGATTTGATCACGGCATCGTTGTTACAAGATGGAGACACTCCAGGTCTCAGCGAGGCCAACTTCTTAGTTTGGTACCTTGTCATGGCCGAGTCGAGAGGGATTGGGCGTAAAGGGGGTCGGGATGGATTGTGATGTCCTCTAGGGTCATTCATTGCCACGACAACGCCCCTGACAGTTTCACGATATGGCGTCGTTGTCAAGAGATTACATTCTGCTATGTATGAGAAACTCGACACACAGACACATATGGAGAAGAGTGCTTTTATCAACGCAGCGGTTTCTCTTGCATCATGTGAATAACTTACGAGTTATCGACGTTTTCACGACCAGATTGAACGGAGATGGTTAACGACTTCAGGGGTTGGGGACGACCTCGAATGGCACATCGATGATAACTAAAAAGGTTTTGGAATTTCTTTCTTTCTTATTTATCGGGGTTTGGCTAGGATCTATGATCTGGGTACAGGCGTCCATGGTTCTTTAATATATTTATCTGCTATATCATGTTTCTACTGTGAACCACCTATGTGTCTCCTTATTCGCTACTGATATGACTCGAAGTGAGAAAAGATTCGTAGATGCGTAGCAAGTTGCTATTATCGTAGACAAGGGGGAATAGGAGAACATAACTCGGAATTCTCAATGCGTGTCAACATACCGGCAGTATCATAACTTGACAAGATGATTATGAGCCCACACTCGACGTGATCGATATTCTTTCAACTTGCAGTCATGATACAATCAGTGATGCAGTCAGTTGCTACCAATGACTTTTGACACTCGAGGCCGACACTGAACCTACGATTTGTGTATCCCGTTGCGGGAGTCTCAACTCTCGATTAGATGTTGTCGTGAAGCGGAGTCAAGAGAACCTAACAATAGTCAGTGAGTGGATAAGTACGGTCTCTGGAATGAGGAATGTATCCCTAAATGGCGTTGTGTTCGCTTAGTTGACATCACGATAATGTCCCTCTTTAGCGACATTGGCCCCTTTAATTCTTTCTCCTAGCAAACAGACAATTAGATCTGGACGCTCGCGAGTCGGCATTACGTAGCCGGGGTTTAGTTTGCAATCCTCATGATTCTATCGCTGTCGATACATTCGGATTGCCTGGATAGCGGGGTGTAATTCGTAATTCGTCATTCGTGTTTTCTCTGGGAACAATTGGCAGTCACGAGTCACGACTCACGACACGGTCGGACAGGAAGGGACTCGTTCGGCAGGCACACAAGTCGCGCCTGTCATTCACGCGACTCAGCTGGCCCCTCCTTCCCCACGCCGTGCATGCTGCAAGCTGTCGGCCCTTGGTGGGTCCCCACGCCGCCCCGATGTCGGCCGGCCAGCTAAAACAGCCAGACTGTCATCAGGTATTTCGTATATCTATTCCGTGCACGCCTTCCTACCACTTTTCACCTCTGACATCAGATCAACAACAGCTTTGCTTCGTAACTCCAGAGTGGCATATTGCTCTCGGCACCGGGTGATACCTAAATAGTGGTAGGCGCTTGTTTGTTGTACCAGTAAGACGGCTTTTTAGTAGTAGTAGGCCATCCAGTACGGAATACAGACGGCAGAGTGCTCGGCAAGGGCAATTTCGTCGCGCTTTCATCTTCTCAACATGTCGGCCTCCCTACCTGGTAACCGGGAGCTGCCCGAGTCGCAATATGATCTGAGCACGTACTGGGGGCGTGTGCGCCATACGGCCAGCATCACCGATCCGAGGTGAGTATCGTCTTCTGCTGCGCCGGGTGAATCGACTGACTCTGGCCCGATTTCTCAAGGACGCTCTTGGCCGGGAAGGCTGGTCTGGAAGATGCGAAGAACCTGATCGTGGCCTACAAGCGGGGCGAGATTAAGGAGATGACGCCGGAGTTGTGGAAGGCAAAGAAGATTGTCGACTCGACGATCCATCCTGGTACGACATCGAGCCTCTGCGCTTGTCCCATGCAGCTCGGACTGGACTGATCGATGCGACGTTCTACTAGATACGGGCGAGCCAGTCTTGCTGCCCTTCCGGATGTCTTGCTTCGCTCTCTCCAACCTCGTCGTTACCGCTGGAATGCTTACGCCGGGTCTATCGGTACGCGATCTCGTCTCGTCTCGTCGAATGCCATCCCTCGCCTCTGCCCATTCTATTCGAAGCAAACAAGATATAATGAGCTAACCTCTTTCTTTTGCACGCCCGCAGAACACAGGCACAGTCATCTGGCAGGTCATGAACCAGTCTCTCAACGTCGCCATCAATAACGCGAATGCAAACAAGTCGACACCGCTTTCGTACTCCAAACTCGCGCAGTCTTACTTCCTCGCCGTAGGCGCCTCGTGCTCGGTAGCCGTCGGTCTGAACTCATTAGTGCCTCGCTTGAAGCGCGTGTCGCCCTCCACAAAGCTGATTCTCGGCCGCCTCGTACCGTTTGCTGCTGTCGCGTCTGCTGGTTTTTTGAACGTTTTCCTTATGCGCGGTGAGGAGATGCGCGTGGGCATCGACGTATACCCTGTGCTGTCTGCCGCCGACAAGGCTCGGCTCGCAGCCGAAGGAAAGGCCGAGAGCGACGTGCCATCGCTGGGCAAGAGCCGCAAGGCGGCAACGATTGCGGTGACTGAGACTGCCGTCAGTCGAGTACTCAACAGCAGTCCTATCATGGTAGTGCCGCCGCTCGTCCTCGTGCAGTTGCAGCGCACCCAGTGGCTGCGCAAGAATCCACGACTGACGCTGCCGGTCAACCTGGCCCTCATCCTGGGCATGAGCTATGCTGCCTTACCGCTGGCCCTTGCGGCATTCCCCCAGCGACAGCGGATCAGCGCCGATAGTCTGGAGGAGGAGTTCCGGGGTCGCGGTGGCGAGGGCGGCATGGTCGTGTTCAATCGTGGAATCTGATTGTCTGTACCAAGTAGAGATAGATAGATAAATAGAGAATGGGTTTCACCTTCAGCATGGTGTGCAGAATATGCTGGGGCTTTCATGCGACGGCTGGCTCCCGCAACCTTGATTAGTATCCGGCACCCACCACCATCCGATGACACGGCGTCGGCGGGGCGACTGTGTTGTGATGCGTACCGAGTGAAGTCATGACAGGGTACGTGCATCATGTACGTCGCTCCAAACTACCAGATCAGCCCTGATTCCCTCATGACACATACACCATGGCTGCGTGATTTTATGTAATGTGGACGCACAATGGGCATTGATCAGCTCATCCGCGTCCTTCCGGAAAGAGACCAGCCCAGGGAGGTAGGTGTACGCATTATAGGTCATGAAAGCACTCGCAGGCAGGTAACATGGTGAAAGAGGAAGGCATTTATAAACCTGTAATTCCGAACATCGTCAGGGCGTCACGCAAGAGTCCAAACATAAACCGGATGAGCTTGTGTGTAATCCGTAAGCTGCAATTACAATACGAAGGGATGAATTGTGCTAAAGTCCCTCGGTCCGTCTGGATGGATAAGCTCATAATAAAGGCAGGTAAGCCGTAGGCACGGAGCAATGATGGGAGGGCCAACACAGAAAGATAACTCGACTGGGGTCTGATGGAAGCCCTCGTCGCAAACAGCAGGCCATTGGCGGTTTGGAACCAGGCAACGTGGTCACGGCCTGGATTGTGAACGTTGCAATACTAATTAGCAAGCATCCTGAACACGCTGTCTCGCCTCAGGAGGCTTATTGTCGCAGTGGGATGGACGCGGGGTAGAGATTACATGCTTCAATGACTTACATGGCCATCCTCAAAGGTACGAAGTCAAGTATTCCATTCTATCTTGCCGCCGTGGTAAGTAGTAGGTAGTAGTAGTGAGCATATTCCGTATGATATGAGACTTCTCAGTGGTTATCTCACATGATAGGCGAGGAACAAGGTGCTTCTCTGCAGGCGATGCAACACAGGGACTCTTTATAGACTCTGTAACTCAGGGTCACGGAGTACTTCTTGCAGTTCAGTTTTGCTTTTCAATCCATTAATAATATGGTGCTGATCTTCCCTGGCTTGCAAGCTGAGTGAGCCCAGGTTGGGATAGTTGTGTCGTGTTGCAGGCAACTTCGAGGCCGACAAACATAGATAAAAGAAAAAGAAGCGAATAGACCTTGTACGTGCACGTAGTAGATGCTACTAATATGAGGTCACGGCCCTGATATCCGTGGAGTCGGTGGAGGTCTTCGTCTCATAATAGAAATGACTCCATGCCCTATGCTAGTGGGCAAATGAACCAAGACCGACAAATGGAGACGCGGGTGAATTGATTGCGCAGAATAGCGAGGGCAATGCTACCCTACCTACGCAATATTCGCTTCTCGACTGGAGTCACTGCACACTGGAAAGTCTGGAGAGAGTTGTTGGCCCTGGCGGAAAATGCCTGCTTTGCATGGCAGAAAGGGAAGAGAGACTCATTGCGTGCACTTCGTACCGATGGGTAGACTCGTGAAGTACCTACACTGCAGCCTCGAGAGTACCTGAGCCAGACCGGGCCAGACTGGGAGTCGCACGGCTTTCATAGAGTCGAGCTGGCGTGAGCGAGTAGGTATTCGTATCACGGGCGGTACTGAGTCGCCTCACCAAAGCTGTGAAAGAGTGACATGATGAGCCACGAACCCGCGCTGGCGCTCTCTGAAGACAGCGACCTAGCGAGTGGGTGACATACAGTACGTCGTCATACGGAATACTTCTCCATGACCAAGCTAGACCGGCGGGGCCGCCATCCTTGATCGCAGTCCGACGAGTTGGTTGGCTATCACAGCACATTGACGTAGGTATGTCTGGAACAAGCAGCCTACCAGGCACGCCTAAGGGTTGGGCGCACCGCACTGGCATGAGTGTAGGTAGGTATTCGGTACCTAAGGCATTCCGTTAGGTACGAGTAGTTCTCGGGGCTGTTGATGAATCAGTGACGATGGACCTGAAGAGAGTGTGCAGCCCGGATAGGTATGGATAAGAAGAGACTGAGATGATGGCCCCGTGACAGGTAGACACGTATGACGGACAAGGACGGATTACGGTGCGATGTGTTCTGTATGTAGGGATATACCGTTCTGTTCGAAGCAAACAGTATTCCGTAATACGACAACAACCTTAAGAAACTAAAGTACTCGCAGAGGGTCTCGTTGAATGCCGTAATTCGCGAGGCATGATCTTCGATGTGTGCGTGCATGTGTGTGCGCGTGTACGGATTACAGATTACAGATTACGCACAGGCTGGAAACGGCCAGGCTAGTCGAGTTGTTTGCCGATGGAAAATCCGTGAATTGAAACATGAAGGGCACCGTGGTTTGCACAGTGAAGATACGGAACACAGTCATGTTGCATGACGAGATTGATGAGATTCCGTTAAGTACGGATTAAGTTTGATGGAAGGAGGTACCGGTGACTACCAAAGTGCCGAAAACAGGCGGTTGTTGCTCGAGAATGTCATGCCCATCGGTAAGGTTAAAGCAGGACTTCAGTTTTAGGTACCCTGTTGCAGGCAGAATCACCAGGAAATTACGAAATAAGTGCTTCAAAGTCAACTACCTAGGTACAAGACGCCTTCTCCAGGTCAATCAACCTTATTAGATTGCGTACTTGGTACCGCAGCTCCTCGGGCCACCCCCGGGCGACAACATTGAATTTAGATACGGTATTCCGTACGTACGGACACAGGATACAGTGACTCCCATAACCATAATCATTCCGTATGTGCTACGGAAGACAAATGTTGCTCGATTGAATGGAAAGATCCAAACCTGGTATTCCGTTTTGTGTTTCCTGTATATTCCCTGGACAATATCCCGCATCCCGGAGATATCGACCGTTATCAAGATAATCCGCAAACTCACCTGCGGATTACAATGATTAATCCGTAAAAGCAACCTTAGGGCTTCAATTTCACGGATTACGGAATAGGTAGGTACCGACTCGTACCTACCCAATCTGCGTCGAAGGGAAATTCACGCCAGGTGCGGAATAGGGCACTTGTATTACTTCCTATTCCGTACGCGCCAGCGCTGGATGGCACCATCGAGACGCCCCGCCATTAGTGGTTGCCCTGCCTGTAGCCGGTAGCCTCCCCCAAGTTCCAGGGCTTTTACAGGCCGCTACAGCAGTTGCGCGCAGTAGGTAGTACCTGGCCGTCGGGGTGCCGGGCATCCATTTAGCGATCTAACCGCTTGCAGAAGCTCACTAGGGCCCTAGGCACCGAGTCGCTCGAAATTGGCAGCTAGGGTAATAATTGTCAGCTGGAAATCCAACCTCTAGACGCTACAACGGCGCGAAGGCCACCTGCCGGGTTTTAATCTGAGGGCACAGCAGCAAGCAACGGCGGCAGGGAAATCCTCCTGGCCCGATCCAATTCTCCCGTTCCTTCCATAACCAGTCCATCGAGGTCGCTTCCACTCCTCTCCCTCTGCCTCTCTGTGCCAGTCCGAAGTACCTTTCCGTACCAGTGTTCGCCAGTGCCAATACGGAAATACCTGCCAGCCGTGCGAGTGCGTGTTTGTAATCGGTACCTACGGGATACGGATCCAGCCGTCCCTACTTGTACGTTTTCTCCCACGCACTGCGCTTTGCACCTCGCACTTCGCACCTCGCACCCTTCGCCGCTCGTAATTATCCGTTCCAAGATACCTACGCAGAGAACCTCTATACTCGAAAAGTCAGCCAGTTCAACCGAGAGCCAGAGCAGAGCGAGGCTTTGCCGCCGACTCGCTCCTTCCCTCTCAGTCCCTCGTGCCGCCTGCCCCCTCGACGCATTTTCTGCCGTCGTAGTCTGTCGACTTGGGCGTTCTCGTTCTCGCCCACGCACCGTAGCCGTAGCACAGAATGTCCACGCCAACCACTGCCACGGCCACACTGCCTCCGCATTATCGGCATCCACATCAGCATCACCCCCCTTCCCATCTTCATCCTCACCCTCATCCCCATCCTCATCCTCATCAGCACCATCATCACTATCCGCAGTACCAACCATTGCCCGCCAACAGCGCCTCCTACCGCGCCGTTGCTCCCGGCCAGGCCCCCGTTCTGCCTGCTCTATCTCCGGCCTCTTCCACTGCCTCCGTGGCCACGATCCCCAACCGGCAGTCACAGCATCGCTATCTGCCGAGTGCTGCTGCCTCCGTCTCGTCGTATGCGACGACCAGCAATTCCTCCTATATCGCTAGCGAGGTGCTTTCCAATGGAGGAATGCCTTCGTTAGCACCAGCAAGGCACGTTTCGACGCGAACACACTCGACGCCTCAATCGGAGACCCAGCAGTCACAGCCATCACAGCCATCACAACAGGCCCAGCAGATACAGCAGGTACAGCAAGTTCACCAGACTCAGCAAGTTCACCAGGCTCAGCACATTCAGCACGTCCACCATCTTCCGCAGACTCAACAGCAGGTGCTGGCTCAGCACCATCAGGCTGGTTCGCAGCCACAGCACCAGCATCAACACGCCCAGCACGCCCAACTGTCCCTACAGTCTTTACCCTCCCTGCATTCCCTGCAGACACAAGTACAGCCGACGCAGCCGACGCCGCAAACACAACCACCACAACCACTGCAACCCACGCTACCCGCTCAACCAGCACACCTCGTCAATATGCCCGCCACCGCCCAGCCGTGCTCGGACTCTCAGCCGAGAAAACGTCGTAGGTCCAAGGAACCCGATTGGAAGCAGTTCTACAAGAATGGCTTACCCAAGGAAATCATCGTCATAGACGACACGCCCGAGCCTGAGCACGGATCTACTGCTTCCACGTCTATGACCTACACAAATGATGCCATGAACGGCCCGGCCAATAACCAGGCCGCCCGCCACTGCGCCAAGAAACGGAAAAAGGAAGATGAACAGTGCAATTTTGACACCAAACCGAATATGTCTGCGTATCAGCAGCCCTCGACAGGCTCGGTTTCCACCGACCGCACAACGTCGGCCTTGAACACGACTGCACCCACCTCGCTCTCGTCAAATGGCCAGTTCGACATTGACCCATCGCAAGCCGGCCAGAAGCGCAAGCGCACCCGACAGCAGCTCGCTCAAGACGCGAAGAGGAGAGAATTTGAGGCTCTTGGTGAAGGTTTCCTCGAGTACCAACCTCCTCCGAAGCCCATCAAGAAATGCGCAGAAGTCACAGTTCGGCCAGTGACCGACGTGAGTAGCATCTTCTTCTTCCCCTTTCTTCATGATTACTGGCAGACATGGAGGTGATACTAACCTAAGGTCTGCAGCGTTCACATCAGCCCGGCACCAAGGTCGACGGCGATGACGGCCACTACATTGTCGTTCCTGATGCTGATCTCACTACCCAATGTAAGTCTATCACGCTCGCTCCTACTCACAGTTTCTCCAGTACGCTTATCCTCGAATAGATCAAATCCGGAAGCTTCTCGGTCAGGGTACATTTGGCAAAGTCATCGAAGCTCGAGATCGCAAGTGTAACAAGCTTGTTGCCATCAAGATTATTCGCGCTGTGCAGAAGTACCGTGATGCCTCTCGAATCGAATTGCGAGTCCTGCAGACGCTGAAAGCCAACGACGAGAAGAACCGCAACAGATGTATTCATCTGCGGGATTGCTTTGACTTCCGTGGGCACATTTGCATCGTCATGGATCTACTGGGCCCAAGTGTCTTTGATTTTCTCAAGAGCAATAACTTCGTGCCCTTCCCTAACAGTCAGATCCAGAGTTTTGCCCGACAGTTGTTGACGAGCGTTGCCTGTGAGTGCTTCTCCAACCACGACGAGTCATTTTTACGCTAACACCTGCTAGTCCTTCACGATCTGAACCTCATCCACACAGACCTCAAGCCCGAGAACATCTTGCTCTGTGATGGGGCATATCAGACCTTCACCTACAATCGACGGATCCCGTCTGCCACGAATGGCACATGCCGCCAGGCCACACAGCGCAAGGTGCTGCTGGATACTGAGATTCGTCTCATAGACTTTGGTTCGGCTACCTTCGACGACGAATACCATTCGTCTGTCGTTTCTACGCGACACTACCGTGCACCGGAGATCATCCTAGGTCTCGGCTGGTCGTTTCCTTGTGATATCTGGAGTATCGGCTGTATTCTCGTGGAATTCTTTACTGGAGACGCCCTATTCCAGACTCACGATAACCTCGAGCATCTTGCCATGATGGAGAACGTGTGTGATAGTCGAATCGATACGCATCTCGTCCAGGCAGTCAATCGATCGGCTGCCCGCAATAGCAGCACTTCTCCTGCCAAGTAAGTCGCAATGCTCAGTGGCTGCCCGCTTTTCTAACGGAGTAACTAGGTATTTCAAACGGTTGAAGCTAGACTATCCAACGCCTGAGACCACGAGAGCCTCGAGACGATTTGTCCGCAACATGAAGCGTCTAAGTGTAAGCCAGGATGCCGATAGCGTGGAAACTTTCTTTTCTAACTTATATCACAGGAAATCGTCCCGGCCACTAGCTCTTTTCTCAAGCAGTTTTTGGATCTCCTACAGAAGATCTTCGTTTATGATCCCAGCAAGCGGATTACCGCTCGCCAAGCTCTAGCTCACCCATGGTTCCGCGAGGCTGCCATAGCTGATGATGGAACCGAGGCGTTGAAAATCCGGCTTGAGCGTATGAGGGAGAACGCCGATCACCACACATCCCGAGTTCCCCTCGCAGCGTAGGGGAACCACTTTGCTTACCACCGACTTATTCGACGACAATGGCGGAATACTATGTACACTTTATTAGGGTTTAGGGACGAAGATGCATGTTGCTGTTGGGATTGCTCATATTCTCTTTTTAAGCATGCATGCAGGGCGGTACCCCAGACGGCATTTTAGCCACCATGATGTGGTTGTTGTATCGAAGGCGGCGCGGTCGCTTTACATAGAGAAATTTGCTAACAGGGCATCCTTGATAAGGGGACTGTGACGTGTGACGTCTTCCTGATGTGTACTTTGCACCCAACCCATATCACCAATTACCACGAGGTGGGCACATCTTGGTCCGTCGGCCTCATCGTGTGAAAACCGACGGCTCGGTCTGGCTTGGTGGCGGATGACCCGTGGCCAGGGGATCGATCAAGGTACTCGCATCATGCTATTGTCGTGAGTATGCTCTTTGAACTCATACTGACCTTAGTGTTGCCACCAACAGATTCTGCGACGTTTGCTTCGACTCCATATCGAGAAGAAGAATGACCCTGTTTCTGGAACAATCGGACTGGTTCATTCACATGATGCGATAGATCACTCGAGACTTCCAGACAAAGCCCGCGGTCGATATTTGATTGCTATTGAGAAATACCCACAAAGAACTCGATGAGATGGAAACAATGGTCATCTATGTGTGATTGTTGTGCTTTGTTGGAGAGAGAGGACAGACGTGGAGATAAATAAACCGAGGCCATTCCATCGGTTGCCATCATTTCTCGACGGCCCATACTTGACTTGCTGTCTTTTGAAGCAATCTGCCTACGTACAATTGATTTATCAAACTCCACTAGTTGCATTGCTGTTTGTAAACTCACCCCCTTAAGACCAAGACGAGACGAGACCACCCTTTCTTGTTTGGTATTTCGTTCATCATGAGTATTGGCATTCAAGATCTATCTGACGAACTCGTCGTTCGCCTCACGCGAGTCCTTGCGCGACGACCCGAGTACGGCATCGCCAGACCCTCCAGAAGGTGGCTCGTGAGACAACAAGAGATGATTGAACATCTCCCCAAAGAATTGTTGAGGTCCACCAACATGTTCAAGCGTCTAGCCCATAAGCTCATCGACCGCATCGATCCTACCATCATCGACCCGCAAGCTGTGCTGTGCGGAGTGCATTCCAGCCTCAACCCCTTTTTGATTCGAAGACTTTTCATGGCTCTCGCGTACGAAGTCACGGTCCATACGGACCCCCTAAGATCCTGGCCGGGTAGACTATCAACGCCCGAGCTCTCGGCTCTTGTTGGACGACTTGATTCGATCACGGCGTTGTGGACCGAACCGCATACTTTCCGCGAGATATACGGAGCTGCCCCCTTCGACAGTCACCACATATTTGTCATGTCCGGATGCGAGGCCTGCTGCATTGCGGCTGTAGGCGCCAGTGGCCGGGCCCTGGCTGATCTCCGAGCCGCTTTGATCGATCGCCGCGAAAGACGTGGTATGAAATCCGGCAAAGAGCATGAACCTCGTTTATACCGTATCGTGGAAGCCTGGATCGATCATCTTCGAAAAAAGGGCGAGGAAGTCAGCAGGGCCGAGCAATGCAGGAACTTGAGTGAGGATCTCTTGGTTCAATTACGAATCGTGAGATCCCAAGTTAATGCCTGGCGACACCAGCAGAAGACTCGCGCCAGGCTGGAAGCTTCACAGCGGCCCGTATACACAGAGCTCCGGAGAAGCAATAGCGGCACGAAGATCACGCCGCTACCAAGTCGTACGAGTCGCCATAGACGAACAAGAGACGGAATTCCGGTGGCCATGGCCAATAGCGCTGGAGCTGATGCCGAAATAGCAGCCGCCATGTCAAGCGGCAGACACGTAAGCATCTATCGTCCCGATAGCCTCTCTGGATACTCCCAGTTCCACCCGCGATCAAAGCCTGCTCATGATGTTGGTGCTGACGGTCGTCCATACGCGCCGGAACCAGATCGTGCCAGCGGACATAGTCTTGACTCCCCGACCGATTCCTTTCTTTACCGGTTTGAACATGAAGTTCCACTCGCCAACGAAGAGGCACCGGATGACGAGAGCGAAGATGGTCGAGAGGTAGATGAGAAGGGCTTTAAAGAGGAGGAACGTAGTCGTATCAGGGTTCAGGAGTGGTATTCTAGTCGATTGGCCGAGTCGCAGGTAGGACCCGTTCACGACGGTGACCCACCGGTCATGGCTAGGGTGCATCCTGCTTTTCTCCCGAATGATGACTATAAATACACCTCGGCCGTGCCTGATCCGCTTCACATCAACAAGACGCACAGCGAGACGGCTAGCGGCCCCGATAGCCGGCCCCTGAGTGCTGCTAGTGAGTGGACGAATTGCACGGTCTACACGGTTGAGTCTGATTCGGACTCTAGTCCTGACGCAGGCGATGGACCGCCCGTGCCGAATATACCATTGGAGCACGAAAGAAACGAGGAACCCCTGAAGGAAGGCAAAGACTCGAAGAAGGCGGATGCTAAACGCACGACTTGGCCTGCTCCGCCAGAGGGTCCCTCTCCTGCGAACAGTCACCGGTCAAATTTGGGACGCGGTTCAGATGTGGGTTCCCAGTTCTCGTCCCATTTCTCTTCTGAGCGGCAACGATTCCTCAGGGAGAGATTCAAGGTCAAAGAGCCCTTTAATGTGTCTACGAATCACGGCGTAAAGTATTCGGGTTCGGGCAAGGTCCCGTCGAACGGTAGTACGGCCAAGGACTCCGAGCCGGCGGGGAGAGTCCCTCGACCCGCCAGTGTGGAGGATGAAGTTGATGCAGGCGAGGCCTGGGGTAATGGTCTTGAACCGGATGACTCGGCTAGTAATGTGCGTTGGAGACGGAAGAGCTTCTCTTCTGTTACGCAGTTGGGGGGGTTTGGCGAGCGGATGTGATCTGACGACGTACTATGCCGTGCTATACACTATAGGTAGTTGACGGTTGAGTATCATGCACCTGACGTGTTGATCGTATTCTGTATGCCGATCGTATCTGTAGTTCGCGCCCGTATGACGTTGATGGTGGATTGATGAGGGTTCGTAGGTTGCGGCCAGAAGAGTAAACGTAGGGTAAGTATGGCTCAGCAATGAAAGTCGACTTGATAGGTACATGAAATAAATACTAAGAGGAGGTTTGAAATACAGAAGATACCTCTTCATATCTTTACCTCGCTCATATTTTTTCTGTCCGGACTCATATCTTAAGGAGTATACATGTCTATGTGATTCGATCCAAGTGACCCCTTAAAACCTTGCGCCGTGAGAAGTTTTAGTAGTCTCGGCCCCTGAGGAGCATGGTATACCATCCGTACTTTTTCATACCTGACACTACGTCTCGGATGGTGTTAGACGCAGGAGGTAGTTGTATCCCGTAGATTCCCGCTTGCCACATCATTTCTCCTTTCGGGACGTCATCACATATCACGGCGAATGGTTAGGGGTATGAGCTTTAAGGGGCAGTCGGCGGTTATATGTCTGGGGATTCAGTCAACCTGGCGGCAATGGTCCGGGGTTCAAGTCTCCGTCTGTTCAGAGGAGTGCACGAACTCTGTGTCTTTATTTAATTTTCTTGAACTGATGGATTTGATCTATTTTTTGGTACGAAGTGAAAGCGGTGGCGTTTTCTTATGAGGTGAATACATAGGCCATGCATACTGAGCACATGGTCGAAAGGAGGGATTCCATGGCCCGATGATGAGACATGATACCGGTCCGGGACATGATACCGGGACTGATTACGCCGACTGCGATATTGGTTCATCTGCTGGACTTCAACGCGAAGATAAGAACAAGACAGACAGGCGGGAAGAAAAGCCTACTTATTTAATAAGCCTAGCAACTCCAATGGGCTTCACCAGGTGTCAGGTTTGAGTGTTTGGTGAGCCATTCTGCAAAGCAAGCAAATGTAATAATTATTTTACACGACCGGGAACAATCATCCACGGCTCTGATGCCGCTCTAATCGTATCCTTTGGCTTTAGCCGGTCTACGATTCCTAATTCCGTACGTTGCTGTATCTCTCTGTCTGAAGAGTTTGAGTATGCCCCTTTTAGCAACTTATATGGTGACTTGTAGGCACGTAATTCGGTACGCCGTTCAACTCGAGCGTTCTATATTACCAAATATCATAGGGTCGATTCCCACGCGGTGGATAGTACCCAGGGAATACAAAATGCCAATTTATGCGTCTGATTCGTTTTCTAACATCTTCTGAATAGCAGGCAGGAAGGCACGGGCTTTCCTGAAGTCCCCAATCTTGACGCGCATGTAATCGAATCCGACCAGGATCACCTCGTTGGCGCGCGCCTTGCCACTCGTTCGGGCTTCGTCGCCACTGCCGAAGTCCTCTTCCACAGTGGGGATCTTCTGATATCTCTGGGAGAAATGGGTTAGGAGGATTCTCCGCGCACCCATTTTGCGGCCCACGCCGATGGCTTCGGACATGGTGGAGTGCTTCTTGGCGATCGCGTCCCCGCGGAGCTCATCCTCAAACGTGCTCTCGTGTATCAAAAGGGTTGCGCCTTTGCCGATTTTCGCAAAGTCGTCGCTGGGGCGACAGTCTCCCGAATACGCTACTTTGAATCCCGAGGGCAGGGTGAAAACGGTGGCCATGGCCCCGGCGCAATGGGAAACCCAACAGGCTTCGATCTTTTCCAATCCGCATTGCGCAGTTTCCGAGGGGCTGAACGCGCGTTTGGGATACGGGTTTGACGCGCCCTTGTTGCTCTTGGTGAATGCGATGAGGTTCAGGCGTTCGAAGCCGTACGGTTCAACTTGGGAATATTCCTTTAAGAAACCAGTTATGATGTTGTGGCTGGCGATGATGAGTTTCGACGAGGGTGCGGACTCTCTTGTTTCTTCATGCCAGGCTTTGATGACGGAAACCATACCCAGGTGATGGTCCGCGTGAAGGTGGCTGATCCAGATGACCTTGAGATCCCGCAGTACGGAGGGCAGCTCACTGCCAAACACGCGACGGAGCTGTCCCAGGGTGTTCTCGCCAGCGTCGAAGAGATAGCTACCGTAGCCCGGGACACGAACTAGGGTGGCAGAGACGTTGCGGTATTTGGAGGGCAGTGCAGACCCAGTGCCGAGCGTTATGACTTCGGCGTCTCTGTTGGGAATATCTGCTTCTTCCTTCTCGATTCGGGCTAAAAAGCCTGGATCACTGACTTTGCTTTTTGCCTGAGCGGCCAGCTCTAGAACTCCCTCAGGAAAGCCGTCCGCCGCCAGCGTCGGAATATCGGGGAATGGAATAACTTTGTCGTCTTGGTGGATGAAGTTGGGAGCAAACTGAATTTGTTTTCCAGTCCGGCCCCTCTCATATAGGGGGGAGTCATCAGACGGTATGTCGTGGCCTGAGAGAGATGCATTATTGCTATGAGAGGGCAGGGAGAAGCGGTCGGGATCGATACACCGCAGCTTGTAGGCCTGCACGGCAGTAGATTCCAGGGCAAGCATGTTGGGGGTTTCATCGGGCGAGGTGACTACGTGCCTCACGTCCGACATCTTCTTCATGAAATCCTGCAGCCGCGTGTCGCTGGAAACACCACGGCCTAAGGACCAGTATATGATCTTCACGCCGTCCATTTTCTGGCTGTCGGACCATTCGGGCCGGGAAACTAAGCTGTCGATATAGGAGACGTCCGGTACGTCAACAAAGGCAAAGCCGTGTCCTCGGGCACTCTCGCCCAAGACCATGGCCGGAGTCACCACAGTCCCGTCCTTCGCAGTGACGTTCTGCATGCATGTAAGGTGTTTGAAATCGCGCGGCTGCACGCCCAGCCTCACCGCTTCCTGGGCGTTGAACTTGCCGCGCCGGTCATGCAGCTTGATAATGTAGCACATGGATTCCCGCGATGGCTGCGTCTCTGGCAGAGTAGAGAATAGCGCGGCTGGCCAAGGTCTGCGAATCCAGACGGGAATGTCAGGAACTTCCTGCCCGGCTCCGGGCAGAGGACCCGTATATTCCTGCAGATGGCCATGTTCACGTACAAAGATCTTGGCAGGGAGCTCGACTTTATGGAGGGTCGTTTCCATGAGCGCATCGATCGACCAGTCCGAGTTAAACATCTGCGTGACTGCGGCATCCAAAATTGCTTTGCGCTCCTCGGCGACGGAGGCATTCGGTGCGGTGCCCTCGTCGTTTTCAAACTCTTCATGGGACCGCTTGCGCAGCTTCGGAGTGGGCGACGGGTTCTGGTTAGAGTCAACAGGCACGTACCAGACTTTCATGTTTTCGTCTTGCCAGTCGGGTTCAACTTTGGAGACGGCGGCACCTGTGCCAGAGGGACCATTTTGGGGATCACGTTGGATCTCGTGCAGGCCTAGGGGAAGACCTTTGCGCAGAATGAAGCGGCGACCGGCGGCGAGGAAATAGGAGAGGTTCTCCCCGGCGTGCACACGCAGGCTGAGCGGCGCCTCAGCGAGAGCCTTCTTGGATTTCTTGCCTCTTTCCGTGCTATCGGTTTTAGAGGCATTCAGAACATCGGCCATGGTGAGAACCAATCCCATAAGACCGCCCGCAGTGCGCCATGTCACGGGGCCGGCCAGGAAGATACTGTCGATCCTCGCGACGCTGGTCTTGCGCTGGGTGAAAGCGCGCTGTGTGCCCTCGCCGACATGGCCCAGGATGTAGCGCTTGTTATCGAAGTGGATGTACAGCGTCGTGCCGGGCGTGTCGGCAGTGGGAGTGCACGCGATCTGCACGAAGCTCAACATTCCTTTCCTCAGGTGGGCGATCAGCGCCCGCTGGTCATCCGAGACGTTGGATTCAGGGAGCTTCGGAGCGCTCAGCAGGAAAAGGCACGGGTCTTGACGCGTCAGGCGACGCTGCGGCGGTACGACAACGGTCGAGCGACCAGACTCGTCGAATAGCGAGGACGGCGGGAGAGGTTTGAAGGGAGGGGGTCTAGAGGCAGAGAGGCTCGAATTTGTGCGCTGAAAGAGCAACGAAGAGGGCACCCTGCATTTTAATGATAGCGCGCGTCTGAGATTCATCGAAGACTCAGAAGGGGCCTCGGAAGGGGGGGTCGTTTATGTGGAGAGGCCAAGGGGAGGACATAGGTGAAGAAGATAAGAGTACGGTAAGAAGTAATCGACGGAATACAGACGGATTAATCCGTATGGCGCACGATTTACGGATTACGGCAGGGAGGACCTGTACGGATTACGGACTGCGAAAACGGCACTGAATTTTTGGTTTGCGACAAGCCAGTGTTGCTTATCTTATCGGGCGTTGCGCTTGATCAGGCCCTGTACAAGTACAGTCAAACTACTTTATCTCCTTAAGGGCGGCTTTGGACCCCAGGTCTGAGCTTCTCAAGTTGGCGAATCGAGAGACTGAGGCCCTGTTTGGTAGCTGGATGCAACAGCTGGATGCAACTGATAAAAGCGGGTCGTTGAACCGAAAGTTATTGCGCTAGGTCTAATATGGAGTAGCCGGGCCACTAAAACTCTGGTTTTTCGCTAAATTTCTAGTGCACTCACCAAAAAAACCGGCGTACGCACCACGCCGCTGGTTTATGCCACTTTCGGTTAGGCTAGAGAGGGTACATTGGTAAAATCCAAGCTAGTACATTCACAGCCGAAGACAGCTTGTATTTCAGGTCACTTTTGACAGATTACCCAATTAAAAGGGGCGCTTTACCGAGTCGGGACGTACAACTGGGGCATTTTGCTGGATGCAGCGAGTTGCATCCAGCAATCATAAAACGTAGTTGGATGCAACTCGCTGGATGCAGCTGCAGGTGTCAACAGCTGATATCGGCCTTCTACGTGGAAAAACGGCTGAGCAGGGCTGCTAGCAGCCGCAAACAGCCGTGTCACAATTACACAGTTTAACACAGTATTAGGAATGCCGTACCGCTAGAATACGTACCGAATCGACCTATTTTTTAGCGCACCCCATGGAATATATTAAGCCCCAATTCGCTTAGCGGCATTCTACAGACGTACCGAAGTCACGAATTTTGGTACCCACTTTTCCCTATCAAACATGGCCTGAAAAAACGCCACCAGATGTACCGTACATGAAATTGGATGGCGGTAAGTACCCCTTTAGAATTAAAGTGTTCCCGTGCCTATTTTGAGTGCTGTATTCGCAACCTACGTACTGACTTCTTTGACGTTGTCTGCAACTCTGAATACTGCTGTATAATCAACGAACTTGCTTGTTTTACACGATGCCGTCTGAATCGAACCTTTTCTGCATGAATATCGCATTTCTACTTGATTCTGATGATCCGGTGACAATAGAACAAGATTCGGACGTTCTGAATCCCGATAGTCAAATAGGGGTATTTGTACGAAACGAGGCAACTCGTGACACGCTTTGCGATGTGACTCCAGGTTAGCGAATGAGTAGTATAAACAATGTGGTGTTTTTATTCAACTAATGGAGTAGAAATACCAGAAAATAGTGAATCTGCAAGCGAAGATGAAAGTGAAGAAGACTGCGACGATACTGACGACGTGTACTTACCCCGATTCTCTGCGTGCGAGTCGATTCATTCTACCATAGATAACGATGTATCCTGGGAATCAAAATGGTATCCTGAGATACAACAAATAAATCTCGCCGCCCCGTCGATTACATCCTCGCCGTCTCATGTATTAGCGGCCCAGTACTCCCACGTAAACAAAGAAACTGTGTGGTCCCCTCATCTTGACCAAATTACGGTGTTGCGACCATGTGTAGAAGCCTCCCGTCGATGAACTTAGCCACGAATGGCGGATTAACCTTCTTACTCTATTTCTCGAATTTTTCCCTGAATATCTTGTGAATCGGTGGGCTGTTTCCATGTTTCAATGATGGGAACAACGACCAAAAAAGAGCGATCGCAGATATCAATGTCATAAACCTCACCACGTGCTGACGTACGCCGAGATTATGATCTTTCTAGCAGCCCTTCTTTATCTCAGCATTCATCACGAACACGAAATTAAAACGTACTGAACTCGTCGTTCTGATCTACCGGCTCATCCAATTACCCGTTGAATATCTCGTGATCGATTCAGATAGCTCTACCGGAACTTTTGTGTCTGGGATCCCGTGAATCCTCATTTGAGCATCTGGGAACGTACAAAGGAATGGAGTGATCATATCATGCACAAAAGTCGGAATCTATGGAAACCTGGCTTCTATATTGCCGTTGATGAATCTATGATTCGCTTTCAAAGACGTTGCTTTGGAAAGACATTGATGAAAAGTAAACCTATCCCAGTTGGTTTGAAAGTTTTCATGATAGCTGAAAGAGGGTTTGTGTTTGAGTTTGCTCCCTGCACCAGAACTGGAATCAGGATGACACCTTTACAGTACGCTACAGATGAACCAGTCTTGTCGGAAACAAGGGCTGTTATAGCACACCTAGCCCTTTCTCTTGTTCCTGATCTACCTTCTTCTTCATTGTTAAATCGGTTCTATCTTCACGTTTTCTGTGACAACTTATTTACCAGTGTTGAGTTGATTCAATATCTGTTTTCTCAAAACATTCTTTACACGGAGACTATAAAAACATGTGGTTATGGTGGTCTTGATCAATATTTCAGTCATCTGAAGACATATGACGATTATAAAAAGGAGTTTCATTGAGGCCCTCTGTTTACAGCACGGGCATCCAGGAAGATCACAGTTAACAACAGACCATTACTTAATGCAGTCAGAAAACCTCTTCTTCCACCAGCAGACTGTAATCAGATTGTTTGGAAAGACAGCCAGAAAGTTATGTTGCTTTCTTCTGCTTATACAGGTATTGAAGAACCCATTGTTACAAAAAGAAAACGACTGGCAACAGGCGCGACACATGCTCGAACTTCACGTGTTCCTTTTGGAGACGTCGGCGAGACAGACCTTCCCATACCTGTGATTGCGGCGGCATACAACAAAAAAATGAATGGAGTGGACATCGCCGATCAATTTTGAGCCGACGCAGCGCACAATCGAAGAATACGGTGCGGAGCTACACAAGCAATAATGTTCGATTTCAATCTGGAAACAATTATCACAAATGCATTTCTTGTTTTTCGAGAATCTGCACGGAAAAGGAATGCGGCCGTAAATTCATCGCAGCATCACTTCCAGCAAGCATTGTATCGCAGAATTACGGAGACATTTAGACAGAGTTCAGTACCAAAGTGGCGGTTCAACGATGACGTACATTCCGACCACACTTTGATTAGAACTAACGGGCGTTGTTATTGCATCGTGTGCTCGAAGCCATTTCAATAGAGAATACTTGGCCGAACAATGAAAGGTAGTAAAAGAGTTCGAACCAAGACATGGTTTGAGTGTCGGAGTTGTATGAACCCTTTCTGTAGTAAAGAATATAGTGACAGGGACTGTTTTGAAATCGGTCACAAATCGCACTCTTGCGAGAGATCATTGAATCTAGGTGGTAATTAGGTAGTACGTGACTGAAAGCAACCCTTGGTACTGTACCACCAAATGAAAAAAACGGGCCTGCACGAACCTGGGGTCCAAAGCCGCCCTTAAGGAGATTTCCTTGGCTGCCTGAAGGCTACAAACGGGTATCTAACAAGGGTGGAAGCCAATAAAAACGAGCCGATCTACCGGTACTTCGATTTTCTAAGCAATTGGATCGTGATAAAAGTATCAACAGTTGTACTCGTTACAAAGTGCTACCGCATAGTCTCAGGTCGATCTGTAGCCGTGGAGGCTCACCTTAAACCAAATCGTGTAATTATATGCGAGATCTAAGCCCCATAAATACGAACACTAGGCCAAAACAGGCATTCGGTGAAGACTGGCAGAAAGGGCCAAATGGCAACAGGTGGTCACGATGCCACAAATTCTCCGTTTCACGATATCTACTTTTTAACAACCTCCTAGGTTGCATGTTGCCAAACTACAACCACCATCGATGGTCATTTCAAATCTGGTGGCTTTGAATGCAGAAGTCAATTCTGATCGTTGCTGTCGTTTTTTTTCATCTTTGTAGGCCGAAATTCAGTGCAATTCAGCCTCTAGGTACACAAATTATCTTGGCAAGTTCATGCATCGTGGGTAGAGATTGGAACAACCTGCATTTAGCCACCCGTCTACAGACAAACAACGGTATAACCCTGGCCTCAAATTGTATACACGCCTGTATTCAGCCTTACTGACATTGTCTTCATACGTGGATGTCATCCCCAACGTCAACGGACGTGGTTTTGACTATGCCACCGTCCCAAAAACCACCAGATCCGCAGCCCAGTACATTGGTTAGGACCGACTACAAACCGACCGTACTGCTGTTTCACGCATTTGGAGGGGTTATTCATGGCGGCGCAAGGTAGAGGTCTTGCTATTCGTGGAGAATTACCGCATTCCTCTCAAGCCAAACCTCTCTGACCTTCCTGGTGTCAAACTTGAGGGTGCCAGTCCCGTGGAAGCAGGGTTCCGCTGCTCGTTTTTCAACGAGGCTGCGGCCTACTTCGGAATTCGAAGTTGGGGGACGGTCCAAACCTGGTGGGCAAACTGATTTCAGATATGCCATGGGCTGCGCCGACGAATCCCTAGATACAGACCACGGTGGCCAGAACTGGAGGTCATATTGTATTCAGAGTCCCGTTTTATCAGAGATGGCGGCCGCCTGGTCTACCGAAGTCGCTTTAAGCATCGTTCTATGGCAATATTTGCAGACCTCTACCTTGAAACCTCCAATGGGTTCGTCTTCTCAAATGGTTGATTTAGAGAGTTCCTGAATAGGTTCCAAATATCGTATCGCCGCATT
Organism: Xylariaceae sp. X170; assembly: GCA_028637755.1. Classification (NCBI taxonomy): domain Eukaryota; kingdom Fungi; phylum Ascomycota; class Sordariomycetes; order Xylariales; family Xylariaceae; species Xylariaceae sp. X170. The sequence goes on along the minus strand of JAJFDJ010000040.1, from coordinate 6,470 downwards.
ATCCACGCCTCCACGAAGGTCCCGGAGGTCATCGTCAACAACGTGAACGACTTCCTGCATTTTATCAGACGGAACAATAGAATGGTCTCGTGGCAGAACGTCAGCCTGATGAGTTATGAAGGCCAGCACGCAGAGCCCGTGAACCACGGACCAGCACAGCGCACAGCCTCACCATCGCAAGACTCGCCGCCGCTCTCCGACTGTTCCCCTGGGTGCTAACTGCCACACGGGCCGCACGGCAAGACAAGGTAATGCAGTTTGCCACCAGGAAGGGCAAACACCTGACACCCGCCGTTTGTCTCATAAGCAAACACGGCAGAGGTCTCGGAAGCTGCCCGGAGGGCAAGGGCGCTATCCGATGAGTCCTCCCTTGCGTGGACAAGGAAGGGGGAACTGGAGGAGGACACGATCCCCGAGGTGTCAAAGGCATTCTCTTTATATACCGCGGGCTTAGCCGGCCTCTTCCGTAGCTTTCCTTTTCCTCTCCTCATGCTTTCGTTTCTCGTACATAGAGGAATATACCGTAGCCGGCTTGCCCCTACAATCTGTCCCTCCTCGCCGTGACATCAGCCATGTAGAAGAGAGCTCCATGAATGATGATGGCAAGCTCTTATGTCACGTACTGACAAGAGAGCTCACGGAGGAGTACTGATGAGCTCTGTGATGACGGTTACTGCTTGGATCATAGGCAAAACCATCACAATCATCGACTCAAAGTCGTGATGCCCCGGCAAGTGCCGCGTATTGTGCGCTTTTGCCCAGGCTATCATCGACCTCTAAGGGCGTGATACACCGGCAAGTGTCGCAGAGATGATATACATCCATTCTATTCGACTATTCTATTCGACTATTCTATGAAGCCAGTGGTGGTTTTACACAGTCATCCGTCATGACTATCAGGTAGGTGTAGCGAATATCCCCTGCAATGGTTGCAACTTCTAACTGGTTAACTGCTGGCAATAGTCACTCATCTGGCACCGAATTTGAGCCGTCCCCAGATATCAATTCGAACCTCCGTCGAACAGATGGATAGGTCGAATATGGCCATGTACACAATGATACACATAATGTAATGAACGGCATGAGCGCCGGGCAGGAGGGAGAACCCCCGAGCAGTAGGGAAGACTCCCGGGCATGGAGGAATCGGCCCCGGGCAGGAGGGAGGCTCCCAGCAACTTGGAGACCTCCGGGCAGGTTGAAGACACCAGGATACTGCAAAAAACACAAAAAACACAGTATAGCGAACACTTCTTGACCATCTGCCCGTTCAGCTGAAATATGGCTGGTCTAGACCCGATACGGTTTAGGGCACAGTTTTGTGTAATCCCACATTCAATGAAAGCCACTGATTTATCTCCTTGGCTGCCCGAAGGCTACAAGCGAGTCACTGGCTCCACCGCACCTGAATTCTGTACCAAACCTTCTAAGTCACCTAACCTATATGTGCTGTACTAAGATGCGGTCGCCAAAAGAGGTAACACCTGTATATTTAGTAGCGATTCTAGGTTGGTAGGAAGGTAATTAACCCGTCGATTAGTTAGCAAACTTACATACACAGAATCATTTAGTGTTAGTAGAATGGACGTAAATTACTTACGACATGCAACGTCTCTATGTGAAACCAAACCTGCCGCCACAAAGAAATCTGCAGTAGGAACAAAAACACCCGGTCACTCGAGGCTTCAATTTTCAGCACTGTAGACCCGATCCTCGCGACCCTGTTATGAAAGTCTCACCCCTGACTCCCGTCAAGCTCTTTGAGAAATTCATACCTGTATTCCTCGTTACAAAATGGGTTACCTGGACGAACTATTGGGTTGCGCATCTTCAGACTACGGAACTAGAACCAGATGCACGTCTGCAGTCGTGGAAGACGACGTCTATCGCAGAAATCTACGTGTGGCTCGAAATTCTCATTTATATTACGTTCACCGTGAATCCCCAGTGAAGGATCACTGGAAACCGTCAACTAATAACGAACAATTCCCTGGGCATCCCGTGATAATATATATGACGTTAAAGAGATATCAAGCTTTATTTCATCACATATGTCCTTTCGACTCATTTAGTGACGCCGACCTTTCCATGTCATCCCGTACCTACAATCGCGTTCAAGAGTAGTCCGACTACATACAATGGGCGGCTACACAGCTGTACACACCAGGTGTTAACGTGTCTTCTGATGAATGCATAGTTCGTGTCACTGGGAGATCACAGTTAATTGTAACGCTTTCTGCAAAGCCCATACCCAGCGAAATCAAGATCTGGGTAGCAGCGGCAAAGGGGCTGTTTTTGAGATGGCTATGGCATAACCCTATAGAAGGGGGACTCATTGGCTTACACAGTTCAAGAAGACACAAGAAAAAGCCTGGTAATGAGGAGGATCGAATATCTCACTGCCAAACAACATGTGGTTTACGAATTGGTCAAAGCGTTACCACAAGCTGGGTACCATGTGTACTTTGATAATCTGTTCTTCTCTCACAACCTTCTTTGAGCCTTGCGACAGCTTGGTTGTGCAGGAACAGGTACAGCCAAAGTGAATTGTGGTGGCATTTGGGAATCATTCACTGTTGCTAAGGCAGATGACAATGGTGGTAAACTAAGCTAGCCATACAATCAACCGCAAGCTGTTCCAACAGCAGACAACTTGGTAAGCCAGCTTCCCTTCTTTTGTGAGATACCTTCAATAATTCACCTATGGCAGGTCAATCAGATTGCATGGAAGAATAATGCGCCTGTTTTGTTCCTTACAAGCTATTTTGAAAGCACAGAATTCGAAATACAGCAGAGAAAAAAGCCTTTTACGTCGCATACTCATGCCCAGCCGATGCAACGCCTTTTTGGAAACGACGCCATCGAGCTTGTACCTACACTTGGAATCGCTACAGCGTATAACAATGACATGAATGGCGTGGATATCATGGATCAGTTGAGGGCTTCGATAGGGTACGGCCACCAGATCTGCAGAGGGCCGTGGCTGGTAATTGAATGGACGTTTCTACTATACACGTGCCTGATTAACAGTTATCTGCTGCAATTACGCGGGTCAGCGACGCCATAGGGCGAAGTACAACAGTCAAATCCGGTGGCGACGGTGTATTTTTGACGCCCTCGTTAAGATATATCACAAATCCAGCCATTCTCGCCAGCGATACTGATCGGGGGACCCATCTACGTCATTGAAAGACCACTGTCACATTATTCGCAGTAAAAATTCACCCTGTTTAGCCTGTCAGGGTATTCGGGTAGGTGAAATCAGGTGGCAAAGCTCGCGGAGGCAGTCTCCGACGTCTGAAAAGAAGCGCCGAGTTATGACAAGGTACGGGTGTGATCAGTGCAACGTACCAAATTTACCTGACCGATCTGTCGCCGTGGAGTCACGGGAATGATCTTACTAAGCCATATAGAGGTTAGGGAAGGATTATATTCCCAGCCTGAAGAATCCTGACAAGATGTCATTTTTTAGTATTTCTGCTGTTTTTAATGCCCAAACAACCCTTCAATCTAGTTTGTCTAAATTGTCAAAAGCCTCATTTTTTGTTGGCGGTCTGGAGACCCCCGGGACAGGTCAAATTGGACCTCCCGGGTTCTTCAAGTTGCCCGGCGCTCATGTCATTCAATACATATATAAATCGAAACAATACAGGTCCAAAATCTCACTCATCCACCGGTCCAACGGAGACTCGAATTGGTCACCAGAGACGTGAGGCACGTAGTTGTTGACAAACTCATAATTCGGACCTGTAGTCTGATGGTTCGAAGTTGTTCATGGGACAGGTTGCCCGGGGGTGCCCAAACATACAATTTAAAGGTAAAAAACACAAATATACACTTGACCTGCTTAACGCCCTCCTCATACCTCTATTTACATCTCCAACAAGTCTGTGATACGGCTTGTGATGACTCTCAAGATAGGGCAGACCGTGCCGCAGCCTGGCTTCTTGCGCTTTTCAGCAACAAGGAGAAGCCAATCTAAACATACTTGGGTGTTCAACTAGGACCACGACTACCCTTGCGAGTTGAGGGCATCAGCGGACTATTGGAGAAATGAAAATGAGACAAGAACGAAGGTGGAGGAGGGAGCAAAACATGGTAGGACAGGGGCGAGGAAAACTGCACCAGCGTGGAGGGTCGCTTTGTCGGTGGCGGAGAGGACGATGCCAGCAGTCGGGAAGGTGCCACCGACGCCGGCGAGGAAGACGAAAGCGGCGGTGGTCGCAAATAAGACGTGTTTCTCAGCATCTCTTCCAACCACTGCATCGCAGCGTCTTGCTGCATTATTTTCAAGGATAGTCATTTATCATACTGATTGATCGATTACTGTTTACGTACATCGTGGTCTCCTGCCCCATCCTTTTGAAGGTTAGCCACAAATCATACGGATTATCGCTTGCTGTTTACGTACAAAGCCTCCCAATACGGGGCATCCTCTCTTTCCAACCTGTCGACAGGCAGGCAAAGAACCTCAATTTGCTGTTGCTGGTTATCAACAGGAAGGTCCTCAGGCTCCTCAGGTAATGGTGCTAACCCTTCGACATGCGTGGCAGCCTGGCAGTGGATCACTCGACCAGAGATGACTCTATTAGTCGACCCAGAGGCATTTTTATACTGTGGCCGACGAGGGGGGTGATCAAATGACCGTGCTGTATTCTGCGCATAGGGATTAACATACGAGAAGATAATGAAGTTGAGAGGGCACAAACTGAGATTCGGTGGCGAGCGCGCAGTTGAAGTGCTTATAATCAAATGTCGTTGGTAACGATGCCTTCAAACTGCCCTGTGTGACGGTTATGCCTAAGATCTAAGCAGTAACTGTCATCACAGAGCTCCTCAGTACTTCTCCATGAGCTCTCGTGTCAGTACGTCACATGGGAGCTTGTCATCATCATCTACGGAGCTCCCTTTTACAAGGCTGAAGCTATGACCAGCTCCCCTCCACAACAGAGCTCGCCGTCACCCACCACGAGCTCGCTTATTCAAGGATTCACGCTCAGACCATGTGGTCTCCAAGCGCAGACCTTGTCGTTGCCCACCATGGAGCTAAGCTGTCCCCCACCACTGAACGTGAGGACGCAGGGTATAAGAACGATTCTCACTCATGCAAATTTAGTTCTCTTTCTCTCTCTTTCTGCCCTAGTTTAGAGTCTTGGTTCATAGCATCAATACAATGTGTCAGACTTTCTACCTGATCGTAACACAGACCCCGTTCCCGGCACTGCTATTTAAGCAGCACAACCATGAGCGCTTCATAATTGATCGCTTGTGCTTGTCCCAAGCCCTCCATTGATTCAGTATTGGCATCTCCAGAGTTATCGTTGTCACGCAGGTCAGGTGTGATATACCAATCATCTAACCTTAGTTGGCTGGAGTCTATACGCTTGATGCTAACCATGACATCATCGCGACCATCAGGATGGGTGGAAATGCCCGTCATTTTGAAGAGTCTGGCCACCATTGACTTGTTTTCGTTGCTAAAGGCGCGTTCCCAGGCTTTGGCAACAACGTGGATAGCCATGATTCGTTGGTTACGAACAGACCAACGGGCAGGGCCTATTCCTGATGCCTCCAGGTGATCAGTGTACATATCAGTCCCTTCACGTAGCCACTTTTTGAAGGGTCCGTTAAAGCCAACATCTAGAGGCTGGAGATACACAGTTAGACCCGGGGAAATGAGGCCTGTCGTTATATTGTTTTCCTTGAGGGCAGTTTGAATTCTTGGTGATTTGTGAAAGTCAGCCACGTCTATAAACAAGAGACATTCTCGGCCTTCAGTATATGAAGCCAGCCTTATTCTAATCCACTCTTCGAACAGGTCTTCTGTCACACAGCTAAGACCGGGACACGGCTCACGATGCTAACCAGTCGACAGATACAATGCCGGACGCCCCTTCGTCACGGAGGTTGGGCCACATCGCGTCAGGCACGGACACGTCGTCGTGCCTCACGAGACATGCATCCGCGGAAGGCCTGACGCCCTGTTGCCCCATATATGATCCTTGCTGAGTGTGAAGGATAGGTGGGAGATAACCGCCTGTGCCCGCAGGGAGTCAGGCCCGGAGGAGCCGTGGAGGTCATGGCTCTCATCACGAGGTGATGCATGTCGGCTCAACCGCCGTGGCTCTTTGTGATGATAACCTGTTACGGGGCTCTCACCCTCTACGGCAGCTCGTTCCAGAGGCTTACAAGTATCATCACTACTATGGGGCGTGCTGCCGAATCACCCGTCCTGCGAGGGACGCTGCCGACATCGCACTATACGTTCAGGCTTCGGGCTTTGTACAAGCCAATAAGAAGGCCTACAGTTATCGTTAGGTCCCCGAAGGACTCTTCTAGGCTCAGGACGAATCCCGAGTCTCACACCACTAAGACGTCATCAATAATCTTTTGAGAACTCTCACTTTCCCAGCCTCCGTGGGCCGCGCACCATACTAATAGTTTTTCGGAAGTGCCATAAGTGGGGCAGAGCA